>QXTE01001347.1:0-17093 GCA_003942145.1 Platysternon megacephalum
GTTGAGGTAAATTGTTGATGCCCATGACCCAACAGAGCTGGGGATGAGGGGTTTGCAGTCTGGTAGGGGGCTCTGGGTTTGGGCGGGGTGTCAGGGTTTGGGAGCAGATAGGGCTCTGGGCTGTGTCCAGGGATGAGGAGTTTGGGATGCAGGAAGGGGTCTGGGTTTGGGGGGGCTCAGGGCTGGGGCAGGGGATTGGGGCACATGGGGTTCGGGCACGGGTTTGCCCCAGGTGGCTCCTGGTCAGTGGCACAGCAGGGGTTCAAGGGTAGGCGTCCTGCCTGCCCTGGCACTGTGGTCCATGCTGCACCCCGGAAGTGGCCAGCAGCAGTCCGGTTCCTAGGCGGAGGCACGCAAGTGGCTCCATGCAGCTCTCACCCACAGGCAAAGCCCACCCCAGCTCCCATTGGCTGGGAACTGGCCAAAGGGAATGTGGAGACGGCGCTTGTGGTGGGGACAGCATGCGGAGCCCTGTGGCCCCTCTGCCTAGGAGCCAGACTGCTGCTGGCCACTTCTGGGGTGCAGCGCGGTGTCAGAACAGATAGGGACGAGCCTGCCTTAGCTGGGCAGCACCACTAATGGGAGTTTTAACAGCCCGGTCAACGGTGCTGACCAGAGCCACCATGAACCAGTGCCTTACATTCCACAAAGCAGTACTGGGTCGCAACCCGCAGTTCTAAAATCACTGCCTTAGTGCATTGTGCCACCATGACATAATTTCCTCGAGGTGGTTTCATTTTGTCACCAAAACAGGGCAGTTTTGTCACCAGATGTGGCATTGCAGTGTGTACACCAGCCACAAGCTGGCAACCCAGGGAGCATCATGTGTTTTTCACACACCTGAGCAATATAATTCTGCTGAAATAACTTTGTAGTGCAGACCTGGCCAAAGATTCACACACACACAGCTTGCAAGGAAAACTTCACCTGCTCCTCTGCTTTGCAGAATCCAAACACAAGCAAAGCTTGTCAGGCCTGGGTGGGGTCTGGCGGGGAGTCAGGTGTGGACAGACAGGATACCTTAACCAGAGGCAGGCACCATGGCTTAGCTGGCTAAAGCAAATGTTTTGTAAATAGGAGATCCTGGGTTCAACTCCCAGTGGTGCCTTCTTGAGTGACTTTTGGGGCACCTGGTATTGGCTACTGTCAGAAACCAAGATACAGAGCTAGATGGGCCTTTGGTCTGGCTGAGTATGGCTGTTTTTATGGTTCAAATTACACTCACAGGCACTGATAGAGTTACTGAAAGTTTGGGAGTTAAGAGCTGATAGGTCAGTGTTCCAGGCCCCTTGTGGATGACCCCCTCTCTCTGGGACATGGGCAGGTCTGAGCTCTCACACCAAATGGCTCATTGTAGCTGCCAGAATCTGCGGGCAGCTCATTTAGTTTACACCCAGGGTTGAGTCCTGCTTTGTGCACCATGTCCGAGAATGCAAATCATAAACCACCCTTTGAAATAACAAATGCAGCAGGGCGTGTTATTGTCCCTGCCCCAAAGCAGATGGACCAATGGAAAGCTGCCATTGAGTTCAGGGTAATACTCCACTGCCATTTTACCTTTTTCACTTGCTAAACTCCCTCCCAGCCTTGTGGGGTCCCAGAGCCCGGTACTGAGCCTGAGCCGAGATGTCTACACTGCAAATTTACCACCCCACAGACCAACCCCCTGCCCTGAGCCCCCAGCCCCCTGCCCCAAACCACCTCCCAAACCCCTCCTGAGCGCCCTCCTGAGCCCGCAACCCCCTGCCCTGAGCCCCCAATCCTCTGCTCTGAGCCCAGTCCTATAACCTGCACCCCCTCCTGCACTCCAACCCCTTTCCCTGAGCCCCTTCCTGCACACTGCACCCCCCTCATACCCTCCACTCCATCCTGCACTGAAACCCCATGCCCCAGCCCTACATTCATGGCCCTTCATACAATTTCCCCATCCAGATGTGGCGCTAAGGCCAAAAAGTTTGCCCAACCGTGCTATAGATGTATTACCTGGTTAGGAACTGTGACTAAAACAAAGGTCACACTGCACAGGAAATCTCCAGCAGATTTCAAGTCCAACACCTTAAGCACTCAGCTGCTTGAGTGCTCCTTGGGGCCACCACCATTATCGCTGCTCGGCCGCTCCCCAGGACCAGCCACACTGGCCACTGATCGGGGGCTTTCCAGAGCCAGCCACATCAGCTGCTGCTTGGGTGCTTCCCGGGGTCAGCCTCACTGGCCACTGCATCTGCAGAAGTGATGGAGGTTGAGGAAAGTCATGGAATTCGTGACTTCCGCTTCTTCCATGACAGAATCGCAGCCGTAGCCATGGCAAGGTGGAGATCTCCATGCAGGNACCTCCGCCTCCTCCCCTGAACGTGCCGCCCCGCTCTGCTTCTCTGCCCCCCCCCGCTTCCTGCGAATCAGCTGTTCACGCGGGAAGCCTGGGAGGGCGGAGAAGCAAGCGGCGGCACGCTCAGGCCCAGGGAGGCGGAGGCAGAGCAGAGGTGAGCTGGGGCGGGGAGCGCAGGGCCGGCTCTAACTTTTTTGCCACTGTGCTGCCCCAAGCAAAAGAAAAAGCAAGGGGGCACGGCCGGAAGAGCGGGGCACGAGGGGGGCATGGCGCGGCCGGAGGAGCAAGGTGGGGGGCGGGGCGGCACGGCTGGAGGAGCCATGGGGGGGCGGCACAGCATGGCTGGAGGAGCAAGGGGGGGCGGCGCAGCCGGAGAAGCCATGGGGGGGCGGCAAGGCACGGCCAGAGGAGCCAAGGGGGGGCGGTGCGGTACGGCCGGAGGAGCAAACGGGGGGCAGGGGTGGTGCGGCACAGCCGGAGGAGCGAGGGGGGGCGCAGCATGGCTGCAGTGCAGCCGGAGGAGCCATGGGGGGGTGGCAAGGCATGGCCAGAGGAGCCAAGTGGGAGGCGGTGCAGCCGGAGGAGCGAGGGGGGGCGCAGCATGGCCGCAGCGTGGCCGGAGGAGCCAAGGGGGGCGGGGCCGGAGGAGCCAAGCAAGGGGGGGCGCGGAGTGGCCGGAGGAGAAGCCATGGGGGGGCACCTTTTTTTATGTGTTTGCTCCCCCTGCTCTTAGAACCTGGCTACGCCACTGTGTCCAGGCTCAGACCACACTGTCATCCCTAGCATGAGATATAGAGCCTCCCACTCACCAAGTCCTGTAAATCAAAGGCAAACTTCCCTAGTCTGCCCCTTCTCCCCCTGAATCCTCCCCTCACAGAGTCCAGAAAAACCCGCACGTAGCTGGATCTTCCGGCAGCTACAGATGGCTGAGGATGCCAACTGCCAACACAAGGAGCCAAGTGTGCGCACACACAAGCGATTTAATGACTGTATTAGGTTGACATAATTCTATAGTGAAGACATTGCCTTAGTATTGCACTTTTTGCACTGAGATGTGAGTGTAAAACATCCACCCACAAACACAGTGATTAACTTCCCCAAAATTCAATATCTCTGCACTTTTCGGAAAGCTGCAAAATTCCGTTCATTCTGGCTAGCAGAGGGAAAATTCAGGTGATAGAAATGTTTACAATTGATTAAATAATGTTTAGGGTTTTATTAATATAACAGAAAAATAAATACTGATGCCTCAAAATAACACCATAAGGCAGTGGTCCCCAACCTTTTTCGTCTGGCGGGCACCAGACGACGAGCCACGGAGGACCGTGGTGGTGGACGAGCATCCGCCGAAATGCCGCCGACAAGCGGCGTCATACAGAGGCGTCGTCACCTCTGGATGACGCCGCTTGTCGGCAGCAAGCAGCAGCATCCAGAGGCATCGCCGCCGAAATGCCGCCGAAATTTGGCGGCATTTTGGCGGATGCTCATCCGCTGGCCAGTACGTGGGCGCACTTAGACGTCCCGGCGGGTGCCATGGTGACCATAAGGTGAAATAAGAACAGAGACAAACCTTGTCAGTAAAGTCTCTTTTCACAAAAGACCTTCAAAATATTAATTCCCACCCCACCTCCATAGGGCTTCTGTGCACGTTATGTGCCTCTCCCTATTAGAAATGCTCCTTTTGGACATTTCCAGATCTGGAAATTTGTGAAATACAGAATTTGAACAGCAAACCTGGCTCCCTACAAGAGACACTTCTGTGACCAGCCGTAGCCATACTGGGGGCTAACTAAGCCCAGCATCACAGCAAGGATCTTTCTAGCACCTAATAATAAATGGAGATATACCTATCTGATAGAGCTGGAAGGGACCCCGAAGGGTCATCTAGTCCAGCCCCCTGCCTTCACGAGCAGGACTAATTTTGCCCCACATCCCTAAGTGGCCCCCTCAAGGATTGAACTCATAACCCTGGGTTTAGGAGGCCAATGCTCAAACCACTGAGCTATCCGTCCCCCACCTAAATATAAATGAGGGTCGATGACAGCACCACTTGGCCTCTCTCTTCCCCCATCTCAACAACTGTGAGATTGTCTGGAAGACAAAGACTTTGAACTGGGCCAATTGGACCCAGGCTGAGAGGGAATTCAGCCTGTGTATTAAGAACTGAAAACTGCCTGGAACATCCAATGGGGTGAGAAAAACTGTTTGATCCAATTCTTGCTTAGTCTGTCCAAGATTTAGTCTGAGATTCTATTTTTATTTGTTCTGTAACAAACTATGACCTCTGTGCCTAACACTTCTAATCACTTAGAATCTATCTTTCTGTAGTTAATAAACTTATTTTAATGTTTTATACTTACTAGTGAGCTTGTCCAAAGTGCTTGGGAAAGCTGCTCAGATTACGAAGCTGGTGCATGTGCACTTTCCTTTTGATGAAGTGAGTTTGCACTACTTAGTGAGCTTGCACTTTTCAAGAGAAGGTCATTAGCAGTGTAAGATAGTACATTTCTCACGTGCAAGGCTGAGGGCTGGGGAGATATGCTGGTGTCTCTCTGTAGAATTGAGGAGTGGTTTATAGAGCATTCATGCAACTTAGTTGGGTGCATTGCTGCATGTTGTTGGCCAAGTGATCACAGCACCTGCAGCGGTTTTGCTGCTTGTCACTCACACAGCATTGTAAGAGACAGGCCAGGCTGGAGAGTTAAGGGGGCACAGCGGTCCCACAGTTCCTGATTGTACCCCAAAGATCCCATCTCACGGAGAGCCTCCTGTGACCTATCATGGTAATATTGTGCTTAGTATTCTGCCTTGTAGCTTCAAAAGCCGTACATGCAAGATGAGTTACAGTGACCTTGACCTTGTTTCCACATTTATCCAGTGCCTCCTTTCAACACTTGTCAGCAAAGAGACCTGTTTCTTTTGCAAGCACTTGTATGGCTAGTCAAAGGTGGGCTTCTCCATTAACAAAAAAGATTGACCAAAAGGTGAGAAGAGGAGGCACGTTTAGCAAGGCAGCACTGGATGCCGGATCCTGAATCTGCCCTTTATACACCAGGTCTCTTAGCAAGCTCTGCCACGGTGCCACTCTCTGAGACTTCTCCTGTAACTGCTCCATTTTTCATCAACAACAAAGTGAAAGGTGAAAGGACAGTAATTCTCCATTTCCTGCAAGCCCTGCAGACAACCCTCTAGAAGGGTCTTTGTGCAAAGAAGCCTTTTCCTTAACAAGCAATTACTTGGTGTGCCAAGGGAGGTCTCTTCTGTTTCCTAGGAAGACACAGAAAATGTGAGCAGTGGAAACAAAAGGGATACAGAAAGGTACCACTTGGAGTTGAACCCAGGATCACTTGTTTACAAGACAGGTGCTTTAGCCTACTAAGCCATGGTGCTATCCCCAATGAGTTCTTTGCAACTGTTCCACTTGATGCCCCAAATTCCTTCAAATTCCAAATGGGAATCTCTTCACTTCCTTCTCAGTGCCACCTTCTTAGCCCTGGCTTTGGGTGATTTGAAGTTGGCTCTCCGGTCTTGGTTTTAGGTGGGATTTTGATCACCTTCTGGGGTTTGGCAGCTTAGAACTTTTGAGGACTTTTCTCTGCTTTTTTGGTCTCCACTGCAGTCACCACATTCTGATGATTATTCCTGGACATGGGCATGGTGGCCTTCCTGGGGATCTTGGCAGCTTTAGCCAGCTTCTTGGTGGCTATATTCCTGCTCAGAACCACTGTCTTCTCATGCCTTGTCCTGGGGACCCAGCTGCTGTTTGAATGTGAAGGAGCCAAGGTGATGGTGACTTTAGCCTGCACCAAGTTACCTTTGCTCATCAGACTCCTGAACTCCAATTGGATGTGGTTCTTGTTGTTCTGCACAGCATGGCCCCTGGAGTGTTTACAGTCATTTCAAGAATCCTTGTACAGTGGAGTTTGTGAACATAATGGAACATATACATGAAAATGTTTTCCTTTTTTTTTAAAAAACCACAAGGTTATTAGAGGGCACTTGGATTTGAACCAAGGACTACTTGATCTGCAGTCAAACGCTCTACCACTGAGCTATACCCCCATAACAACATGGGGGCTGGAGTTGTGATCTTCAGGACTTTGAAGGACAGACCCTGCTTCAGCGAGTTCCTTTTCCATTCCCAGACCACAGGTGGTTTTAAAAATGGGTTTAATTAAACTTCATAAATGTGATAAACACCACAACTTGCACACCCACCGATATAGCTTCTCCCACTGACATAATTACCGCCTCTTGGGGAAGTGGATTAACTACACCCACAGGAAAACTCTCTCCCATCAGCATAGAGCAGTGGTTCTCAAACCATGAGTCAGGACTGCAAAGTCAGTCCATGGAGCAGTGGCTCCATGGAGTTGGGCCCATGCTCAGAAGAGGCTCCAGCCTCCTCTGCTTGCACTGCACCCCAAGACCCTGCTGGCTCCCCCTGCCCACCACTTGCTCCTCTTGGTTGGCCGGCCAAGGCCTCCTCTCCTCCCCCAGCCCCTCCTCTCTCCCCGTGGCCAGACCCCAGTGCACCTCTGGCTCCAGGCAGTCTCAGCTTCTCACCACCTGTAGGGCTTCGCCTGTCTCCATGGTGCTGAGCTGCCTGGGACTGAAGCCAAACATCTGAGTCCCACCACCCAGGGCTGAAACCCTCAAGCTTCAGCTTTGCCCTTCCCTCAGGGGGGCAGGGCTCGGGCTTCAGCTTTGGCTCCCCCCCCTGCTGGGTATGGAGGGGCTTGGTGTTTGGTCCCCATTCCCGGGGTCATGTAGTAAGTTTTTTTTGGCAGAAGGGGGTTGCAGTGAAATAAAGTTTGAGAAACCCTGGCATAGAGCATCTCCATTACTGAGCTGCACCAGCAAAGACTCAATGTTCGAAATGTAGACTTGTCCTTAGCCTAAGAGTAAGGCTAGACTTGGCTCCCTGTGAGTGCTGAGGCACTGAAAGTACAGCCATGGAAACACCACACACCAGCCTTCCCTAGTTGGCAGGAACCAAACCTCCACGGAAAGACACCCACCGTTTCCTAGGCCAGCTCCCTAAGCACTCAGCCACAACCACTTAACACAGGGGCTTTTCCACACTATGGTTCTGTTCTCACTGAAGGGTCATTTCCAATTGTTTGCTCAGACCAGCTTACCCGGCACCTCACTGCTGTGCAGCTCTGTACGTGTGGCCGTGGCTGAACAGCAAGAATTCCTGCCCATTTCCCTACTGGCTGGAGCATGGTTAGTGTGTGTTTGTGGTTAATGACGTTGCTGTAGATTGTTCATTCCCTGCCTTGACAATTCAGACAGTCCCTTTCCCCATCGTATCTCCAGCACATCAGTGATTCCAATAGCAGGGGCAGGTTTTCTCTGGGGCACTGAGATTTTTCAGGGGGTTGGTGGCTCCTTTCTTTCCTCACCCTGGAGTAAACTCAACTTTTTATTCCATCGTTCATGTTTCACAGAACAACAACAGCAGCTTGAAGAAAGAGGAGAGCGAATATCTCACTGTCAGGGCTGAAGGTGGCCACGTCCCCTCTGTCTGACCATTGCCATTGCAGGAGAGAAGGTTTCAATGGAATTGAATGCCCTGGTTCAGACTAGAGACACAGAAAGCTGGTGCTGTTCATGGATCTGTGCAAAGGAAATTGTGTCTCTGTGTGAAACTGAGGAGGGAAACAAAATACCCACATGGTGACAGAATGCCCTAAGGAATGAGGGTGAAGGACTCAGGCTGAGAAATGACTGAAGTGGACTCACCTGGGATTGAAATGACATTTGTTTCTGTCCAGTAGTGAGAAATGTGACATTAATTGAGATATAGGGTTGAGGCTTCTTTAGCTCCTTGTAAAAACTTGAACTTGATTTCCCAGAAGGGAGAAAGTGAAAGTCTGGAGCTGCCTTTAATCCTTGGCTGGGGTCTCCTGGGCAGTTGAAAACACCCCTTGTTTGGTGCTGCCAAGGGGATTGTGGAGAGCTCAGACATCCCTCGGCTTGGATCAAAGGGGGATGTTGGATGGAACTTATCACAGAACGCTGCCCAAAGCCCCACAGGGAGAATCTAGAGAAGGGGGAGTCATTCCTCACCTGCGTTCCCAGAAGAGTTGCTAGGACTCCTTCCTGCCAGCTACTCACCCCTGGATTCATCCTCAGCTCCTGGGATCTTTCTGCTGCAAAGGCTCCAGAGTCCTGGGGTGGGGAGGGCATCACTGCACAGTCTGAAATACAAGGGACGGTTTTGGAATTGAAGGAATGGGGGGAAATGGAGAGGAAAGAAACAGAGAGAAAATGCCTCTTCTCTCCCCCTTCCCTGTCCCAGCAAGAAATATTATCAATGGGGAAACTCCCCACCAGGACCGGCCTTAGTGAAAATGGTGCCCTGGGCAAAACTTGTATTTTGGCAAACCCCCATTGCCCCTGGGGGCTCCACACTCCCCCTAGATCCTGCACTTCCAATGCTTGCACCTCCTTCACCCCAACCCCTGCCCCCTCCTGTGCCCTAACCCCTACACTGTGTCCCCTTTGCCCTTAACTTCTGAACCCCGTCCTGTGCCCCCAGTCACTGCCCTTCTTCTGCACCCCCTTCACCCCTAACCCCTGCACCCACGTGGGGAAACTGACCTGTGTGCATAGAGCAGCTGGCATTGCTGCCTGGTCCTCCCTGGAATGCTGCTCCTCTGTGCACGTCTAGGAGGCTGCGGGGGGGACGTGGAGCAACATCAGAGCTCCCTGCATCCAGGGATCCACTTAATTCACGTGCATCCACTTAACTCACCTGGGCTGGTCGGTCATTTTGGCAAAGCGGCCCCATCATGCTGCATACCTAGGCAGAGTAGGGGTGTCTATGCAAACACGGTCTGTTCCTGAAGTCTTTCCCCTAGCTCATCACTAGATGTGAGGGGGGAGCTCATTCAGCCCCTCCTTACACTTAGTATTTAAAAACTCCATATTGTCCCTATCTCTGCTGGCCTTAGATTTCTCCTCCTGTCCCTTTCCTGACAATTCAGATGAGGTGCCCAAGTGGTTAAGGTGATGGACTGCTAATCTATTGTACTGTGCATGCATAGGTTCAAATCTCCAACTCATTTGGTCTTCTCCCCTCCTTTGCAAACAACCATCTTCCCCTTTGGTACAAACCCCCAAACACCGTGGGACAAGATTGCGGATATGGGACATTTAAAATACTACCTTGCCCCAAAGATTGAGGATCAGCAGGATGGTCATCTGTGAGGGGACTGGACCCAAGCTTTCAGTAACTCTATTATCAGTGCCTGTGAGTGTAATTTAAACCATAAAAACAGCCACACTGGGATAGAACAAAGGTCCATCTAGCTCTGTATCTTGTCTTCTGACAGTAGCCAATACCAGGGGCTGTAAAAGGCCACTCAAGATGGCACCACTGGGAGTTGAACCCAGGATCTCCTGTTTACAAGGCAGGTGCTTTAATCAGCTAAGCCATGGTGCCTGCCACAGCCTGAGAGATTGTGTCTGTCCACACCTGACTCCCTGCCAACCCCCGCACAGGGCCCTGACAAGCGTTGCTCGTGTTTGGATTCTGTAAAGCAGAGGAGCAGGTGAAGTTTTACTCCCAACGTGTGTGTGTGTGATTCTTTCCACAGGTCTATGCTACAAAATTAAGTCAGTGTAACTACAATACTTAGGGGTGTAAAAAATGTACCCCCCTGAGCAATGCAGTTATAACCCTGGTGTAGATAGCGCTGTGTCAACAGGAGGGCTTCTCCCATCAACATAGCTTGGGGAGATGCTTGGTTAGTGAGGCTGGGCATGAGCACTGGAAGCTCCCTAGAAGTGGAGGAGGCCATCGGTAACCGGACCATGGTGCTGCCCCCCACTCCACCCCCCTTTACTCGTTCTCCTCCCCCTGAGGCCCCACCTGTGCTCCACCCTCACTCCTGTTTGGCCACTTCCCTCAACCGCTCTGCCTCTTTGGCTGAGGCCTGCTTGTCTGCCTTTCACTCACTCCTCTCCTCCCCCGAGGCCTCCTTCCCTGCTGCTCGTGCCTCTCCACCCCCAACCCCAAGGTCTGCCCATCACCCACAGCTCTCTGCCCCCTCCCCTGAGACATCCTACCCACCTCTTTCTTCGTGCTGCTATTGTTATTCCATACAACATCAAGGATGGAATAAAAAGCTGAGTTTACTCCAGGGTAGAGCCGGCTACAGGCACCAGGGTAGCAAGCATGTGCCTGGGGCGGCCAATGAAGAGGGGCGGCATGTCCAACAATTCAGCAGCAGGTCCCTCACTCCCTCTTGAAGCAAAGGAGCTGCCGCCGAATTGCCGCCATAGAATGAAGTGGCAGGGTAGAGCTGCCGCCGATCGCTGAATTTTTTTTTTTTTGCTGCTTGGAGCGGCAAATACGCTCAAGCCGGCCCTGCTGCAGGGAGAGGAAGGAACGGAGCCACCAACCCCCTGGCAAAGCTCAGTGCCCCAGAGAAAACCTGCCCCCTGCTATTGCAATCACTGATGTACTGGGGATATGATGGGAAAGGGACCATCTGAATGATCAAGGCAAGAAATGGAAAACAATCTACAACAACGTCATTAACCACAAACACACTCTCATGCTCCAGCCAGAAGGGAAATGATCAGGAATTCATGCAGTTCAGCCATGGACACACTTACACAACGGCACAGCAGTGAGTGTGTTGTGGAAGCTGGTCTGAGGAAACAATTGGAAATGATCACTCAGTGAGAACAGAACTAGAGTGTAGTGAGAAAACTGTATACAACAAGTAGTTGTGGCTGAGTGGTTAAGGTGATGGATTAGAAATCTATTGGGGTCTCCTTATGCAAGTTTGAATCCTGCCAACTACAGAGGAAGTTGTGGTTCTTTAGTTTCAACGGGAGCTGGGTCTTGTCTCACTCTCAGGCTATGTCTACACTGTGGAGTTATGCCACTTTAGTTAAAGTGTTTTAATTAAACAGCTGTTGCATGTTGCATGTTAGGTTGGACATTAGGAAAAAGTTCCTAACTGTCAGGGTGGTTAAACACTGGAATAAATTGCCTAGGGAGGTTGTGGAATCTCCATCTCTGGAGATATTTAAGAGTAGGTTAGATACATGTCTATCCGGGATGGTCTAGACAGTATTTGGTCCTGCCATGAGGGCAGGGGACTGGACTCGATGACCTCTCAAGGTCCCTTCCAGTCCTAGAATCTATGAATCTATGTCCACGCTATGCCCAGAGCGCATCCACACTAGCAGCTCTTGCATTGCCACAGAGAGCAGTGCACTGTGGGTAGCTATCCCACTGTACAACTGGCCACAGGGTGTTTTGGGAAGGGTTTGCAATGCCTCATGGGCCGGTACAGCATCACATGATGCAGGTTTCTCTATCCCATTGTTCCATGGGCATCCTACTAGATTGCCAGCTGCTTTTCAACTGCAATGTGCGTGGCGGGGTAGAGACTGTTTGTGTGTTGGGGGAGTGTGTGTGTTGCGGAAGAGTGAGTGTGTGGGCACACTGTCTCTAAGTTCAGACAGCTGCTGGAAGGAACCAGTCCTGAGGCGGGGGAGGGGGACAGCAGTCTCTGTCACACACACACACACACACACACACACACACACACACACACACACACTGCTCCCTGCTTAGCTCTGTGTCAGGGGTGCTGGAACAGGGGGTTTAGAGGGCCATGGCCCCACCACTCTTTACCGGCTGTTAGGACAAATGATGGAGGGGGAAAGGGGGGAGTCTTGGGGGGAAGAGGCGTTCTGTGGGTGTGGCCTCAGGGGGAGAGGNTTTAAAGGGCCCAGGGCTCCGGCCACTGCAGGGAGCCCTGGGCCTTTTAAATCACCAGCCTGGGGAAGCCGGGCCGGGCCGGCACAGCGTACCGGCTCTTGCCAGTACACCATGCCGGAACGTACCGGCTTACTTTCACCTCTGGAAGGTCCTCACGTGGATCAATAACTGGTTAAACGATAGGAAACAAAGGGTAGGAATACATAGTCAGTTTTCAGGATGCAAACAGGTAAATAGTGGTGTCTGTACTGGGACCAGTACTATTCAACATATTCATAAACAATCTGCTAAAAAGTGAGGTGACAAAATTTGCAGATGATCCAAAACTACTGAGGATAATTAAGTCCAAAGCAGACTGTGAGGAGTTAAAAAGGGATTTCACAAAAGGGCAACAAAAGGGTGAAAGGGCAACAAAATGGTAGATTAAATTCAATGTTGATAAATGCAAAGTGATCAACATCGGAAAAAAATAATCCCAACTATACATATAAAACGATGGGATGTAAAATAGCTATTGCAACTCAAGAGAGAGATCTTGGAGTCACTGTGGAGAGTTCTCTGAAAACATGCACTCAGTGTGCAGCGGCAGTCAAAAAAGCAAACAGATTGTTGGGAATCGTTAGGAAAGGGATAGATAATAAGAGAGAAAAACTTATTGCCACTATATAAATCCATGGTATGCCCACATCTCAAATACTGCATGAAAATATGGTCGCCCCATATTAAAAAAGATGTATTGGAATTGGAAAAGGTTAAAAAAAAGGGTATGGAGTGTCTGCCATATGAGGAGAGAATAATAAGACTGGGACTTTTCAGCTTGGAAAAAAGATGACTAAGGGGGGATATGATAGAGGTCTATAAAATCATGACTGGTGTGGAGAAAGTCAATAAGGAAGTGTTACTTATTCCTTCTCATAACACAAGAACTAGGGATCACCAAATGAAATTAATACGCAGCAGGTTTAAAACAAACAAAAGGAAGTATTTTTTCACACAACACACAGTCAGCCTGTGGAACTCCTTGCCAGAGGATGTTGTGAAGGCCAAGACTATAACAGGGTTCAAAAAAAGAGCTAAATCAATTCATGGAGGATATGCTATGAGGCAGGATGGATAGGGATGGTGTCCCTAGTCTTTGTTTGCCAGGAGCTGGGAATGGGTGACAGGGGATGGATCACTTGATGATTACCTGTTCTGTCCATTCTCTCTGAAGCACCTGGCTTTGGCCACTATGGGAAGAGAAGGATACTGGGCTAGATGGACCCAGTCTGACCCAGTCTGGCCATTCTTACGTCCTTATGCTCCTTTCATATAGATGCCTGGGATTCTGCCTCACAATGTGTCCCTGAGGTCTCAGCCAAAATGCCCCAGACAGGCAAACACTCTGTGCTCCTGAAGCCTCTGCCACCCACGTTGTGCCCTATGGCTCATCCCTAACCCTTGATGCTGCTCCTTGCTATAGAATGTGAAAGGAGCGGAGGCAGCGCAGGAGCATTATGGGGATGCAGATCTGAGGCTTGGGGAGAGACAGATTGTCTGAGAAATCAGAGTGCTGTAAACCATGCAGCCACCCCCTAAACAAGGGACCTGTTCCAGCCCTGAGTCTGGGCTACCAGAATCCCTTCCACAGAGCAGGGTGCCCACAGACTACAGCCTGAAAATAGGCCTGTGAAACTAACTCCTGCTTTCCCTAACAGGGTCTGCCCTAGACCAAATGGCACCTGAGGCAAGACGTGTCTTAGGTGCCCGGCCCCCCCTCCCCCATAAGTTAAACTTTTGAATATCTTATTTTTCATTGCATTTGTAGCTCAGTTCATGATTTTGATGCACAATTTGGATGCATGATTTTCTCAGTCATATAAGATGATACATTTGCATGCTAGGATCTGTAAACATGTAATTCATGCCATATATAAACAAATAAAACAAATTCATTTCTTCTAAGCATATAGGAACTTTTTAATTTTAACAGTAACTGAAATGTACTAAAATCTAGAAATCAAACTGTCACCAACACAGGGTGGATCAGTATTAAATAGTGTTACAGTAAGAGACAGCGTTAGAACGTTAACCATAGTCCTTCAGTTCAAAGGTCGCTTTTCTCGCCTTTGCCCTCATGAACTGAAGCGCAGCATTAGAGAGATCCAAAGATTGGCCAATGGCATTTTCAAGTGCTACAATAGCAAGTGATGTCGGTCTCTCATTGGCCATCATCGATTGAAGATATGGTTTAATGAGATGGAGCTTCAAGGTGAGGGTGGCTCTGTCCACCGCCTTCCGTTGCGCTGCTGGGCACCAAGTCCCTGGCGGCCAATATGTGAAGCTGGGAGAAGAGAGTGGGGTGGCAAGTGGTGGCAGGACTTTTGCCACCAGGGTCTAGCTGCCCAACTTCCTCCTCGTACCACTGGGCCCCCGTCGCCTTCAGGTAACCCAGGAACTAAGGCAGGAATAGGATGAGGAAGCAAGTACAGCTGAGCAAGGAAGGCAAAAGTTAATCTT
Organism: Platysternon megacephalum; assembly: GCA_003942145.1. Taxonomy (NCBI): domain Eukaryota; kingdom Metazoa; phylum Chordata; order Testudines; family Platysternidae; genus Platysternon; species Platysternon megacephalum. The sequence goes on from QXTE01001347.1 coordinate 14,577, forward strand.
GCCTTCATGGGCAGCTCGCAATAATGTCTTTTTTCTGTGCCACAGCCGACAAAAGCATCCCAGACAGAAAAGCATTAGGCCAAAAAGAAACCTAGCAGCTACTGAAGAAGTTCAGTTGGGAGAGTGCTAGACTAAAGGTCCCTGGTTCAATCCCAGGCTTTGGCGTGCTCTTCTATCCCCCTTTGTGCAGGGGTGGCCTATTTTCTGAAAGTGCAGCGATGCCTTTAACTGCCACAAGTCCCTCATTTCAGGCTATGCAGCAGGAAAAGACAGGCTGGGCTTCTGCACCGAGTTGGCCCACCTGCCCTTTCTTTCTTCTCTTGCTCTTTGTCAAAAGAAGCTCTCCTTCAAGCAAGATTCAGAAGGGCGAAGTAAGGATGACTTCCTGAGCACCAGCTCCAGTCCTCTGCTCTACCAGCCGACCTATTGAAGGGCTGCCACCACTTTCTCTAGGTTTGCCCATCGGTATGTGCCAGGGCAAGTACCAACTAAGTGGATGGAGTTTCTGTAGTGTAGTGGTTATCACATTTGCTTAACACGCAAAAGGTCCCTGGTTCAAAACCAGGCAGAAACATGCTGGCTTCCTTTTCCCGGATCCCATTGCTGTCCAGGAAGGAGCTCCTCCTTCTGCTATTGGCCTATCCCTGGGATAACTCCAACCCCCCCATGACAGAGGGTGGTGACACCAGTGGAGAATGCGCCTTGGTGTCAATCTGGAGAACCTCGAGCAGTTAGGCATGTCACCTTTTGGAGGCTTGTGGCTTGGCCTCCTCTGCCCTTGGAGGTTGTCCTATAGAGGCTGTCACTTCCTGCTGGCCTCCTTTGCGAGACTTGCAAAAGGAGGAAGTGAGGCAGGAATGGGGCAAAAGAGGAAAGTCAAGCTGAGGAAGGCAGGGAAGAAGCTGTGCAGCTAAGTGGGGATAGTAGAGCACCATCATTCGTTCTGCCAAGCCTGGGGAAGTGGAGTTGGCTGTTGGGAGGTAGAATCCTGTGCCTGCCTCTTGGCTCCCCAGGGATGGCTACTTGCAGCCCAGGAGAAGAAGGATGGTTCTGGGTGAAAGGAAAACAAGCAAAGCTGAGTCCAAGTGGAGAATGGCTGCTCCTTTGTGGCCAACCTGGGGGCGTGACGGATGGGTTTAGAGGCAGGGTTGGGCTGGCTGTGAGCAACTGCGATCCAGGAGGCCCCCGCCTGCCCTTCTGAGGGCCAAACCCCTGGAGGTGCAGTTGGCTTCTGGGAGATAGACCCCTGTGCCTGCCTCTTGGCATCCCTGGGATGGCTACTTGAGCCCAGGAGAAGGATGGTTCTGGGTGGAAGGAAAAGAAGCAATGGTGAGGCTGAGTGGGCTCCTTTCTGGACGAGATGGTGCTGTGGTGGGTTTGGGAGTTTCCTGTAAGCCATAAGTGGACTTGGTGCAGTGAAAATGGCTGCTCCATTGTGGCCGACCTGGGGGTGCCATTGACAACTTGGGAGTGGGGGCGGGGTGCTGGCTGTGAGCAAAAGGGATCCAGAAAGCCCCAGCCTGCCCCTCAAGGGGCCGAGTCTTCTTCTTCTCTCCTGCCATGGGGAGCCCAGCCTTAAGCCTACCCAGCATGTGCTGCAGCTCAAGAATTAAGCCTTCCTGTGTGGCCTGTGGTGGAGATGACCCTGAACCCCTGTGGGGAACTGTTGGGGGGAAATCCCAACTGCAAATAATTCTGGCCACAAGATCAACCCATTGGGTCGAATGGGGCAAGCTGGAGGCCTGGTGACTTAGTCCACGGGGCCAGCAGGTCAAGCCATTTTCCTGCATGTGGGGGAGGCAGTCGCTGTGGTTCGCCCTTCCTGCTCCCTGCACTGCTGCACCCTAAAATCCCTGTTCGCCAGCAAGATGAGCCAGGGGCCTGGAGAGAGGAGGCAAAGGAGTGGCCCGAGCCCCCTCTGGCACTGCCCCCACCCCAGGCAGCCCATGGAGACCTGATGCCTCCCCAAGTGACACACAGAGCCGTGCTAGCAGCCCTAAGGCGGCTCTCTGCCCACTCTGCCCCCCTCCCTCCATGCCGCGCTGCTCCTGGAAGTGGCCGGCATATCCCTGCGGCCCCGAGTGCAAGCTCCGCAGCTGCCCCCCCCTCGGATCCCACCACCTAGGAGCCACTGCCGGAGGGGAGTGTGTGCCGGTCACTTTGGGAGCCGCGCCGCCCGAGGTAAGCACCACCACCCCTGACCCCCTCCTGCACCCCTACCCCTGCCCCAGTGCAGAGGCTCTCTGTGTCTTCAACAAGCACTTTCAAGGATTGGCCAAGAACTTCTTTTCTGTTTATGAGAAAGATATACAAAAAAGGGAGCAGAACAGACAAGCTTCGTTCGCAAGGACAAACTGGCCGGCCAAGGCAGGATCTCTCCGTTACTAGAAAGGCTCTTCAGCCTGCTCTTCCCAAAGGCCAGTCTCTAGAGGCTTTTGTGACATGATGTACCTAAAATGAGCCCCCTGTAGCCCACATATTCATCATTCATATATGGTTGTGATATTTCATACAAAG
>QXTE01001348.1:0-11731 GCA_003942145.1 Platysternon megacephalum
CCAATCGGGGGTGTTCTGGGGCGGGGTGACCCATCCGGAAGTGGTTCTGTGACCCCTCTCAGAACTCCTCCCACCATCCTCTACCAATCGCGATGGGTTGCGTCCGCATAGGACCGCCCCAAGAGCAGATTTGACCAATCGGGGGTGTTCCAGGGCGGGGTGACCCGCCCAGGAGGGGGTCGTGTGACCCCTCTCAGAACTCCTCCCACCATCCTCTAGCAATCGCGATGGGTTGCGTCCGCATAGGCCCGCCCCAAGAGCAGATTTGACCAATCGGGGGTGTTCCAGGGCGGGGTGACCCTCCCAGAAGAGGGTCGTGTGACCCCTCTCAGAGCTCCTCCCACCATCCTCTACCAATCGCGATGCGTTGCGCCCGCATAGGCCCGCCCCAAGAGCAGATTTGACCAATCGGGGGTGTTCCAGGGCGGGGTGCCCCGCCCAGAAGAGGGTCGTGTGCCCCCTCTCAGAACTCCTCCCAGCGCCCTCTGCCAATCAGAGTGAAGCACCATCACCCCATAAGTCCTAGCGCCGGCACAGCAGAGGCCATCTTTTACCAAGAACGCGTGCTGTAGAAATCGTGGAAACATGGACTCCTTCACCACCCCGTGAGAACTTCGGACTTTGTTTTAGCCCCGAGGGCCTTTGACCATCCGCGGAGAAAGCGCTACATCAGGGACAGTTCCGAGGAGGAGGTGGAGGGAGCGACCGAGGGGAGCCCTTTGGCCCAGCCATTGATGGATACACCGGAACCCGAACCCCAACTCTTTGTGAGACCCCCCGATGAGCCTGGTGGCCTCTTGTCATCCACCCCCCGGAGGAGGAAGGCAAACGCAGCTCGGGGGAGTCACCGGAGGACAAGGTGAACGGAAAAGGCGTCACTCAGGTAAATGAATGATTAATTAGTGACGGTTGATGATGGGGTGTAATGGGGTTAGGAACCGGGGAGCACCTGATGGAAATGTTGAGCAGCTCCTGCCCCGTGGCGGGCCATGTCTCAGTCTGCCAGCTGTGCCGCAAGGTCACATGAGGGGGAAAGGAGTCATGGGGGGGGCGGAGGGGATAAGGGGTCAACATGAATGGTCAACAAACATGTGGACAAGGGGGTTCCAGTGGACATAGTGTACTTAGATTTCCAGAAAGCCTTTGACAAGGTCCCTCACCAAAGGCTCTTACGTCAATTAAGCTGTCATGGGATAAAAGGGAAGGTCCTTTCCGTGGATTGAGAACGGGTTAAAAAACAGGGAACAAAGGGTAGGAATGAATGGTAAATTCTCAGAATGGAGAGGGGCAACTAGTGGTGTTCCCCAAGGGTCAGTCCTAGGACCAATCCTAGTCAACTTATTCATAAATGATCTGGAGAAAGGGGTAAACAGTGAGGTGGGAAAGTTTGCAGATGATACTAAACTGCTCAAGATAGCTAAGACCAAAGCAGACTGTGAAGAACTTCAAAAAGATCTCACAAAACTAAGTGATTGGGCAACAAAATGGCAAATGAAATTTAATGTGGATAAATGTAAAGTAATGCACATTGGAAAAAATAACCCCAACTATACATACAATATGATGGGGGCTAATTTAGCCAGGGCCGGCGCAACCCATTAGGCGACCTAGGCGGTCGCTTAGGGCGCTACTATTTGCGGGGCGCTGGCGCCCCGGCTGTCCATTGAAATTTGGGGGCGGGACCTTCCGCCGCCGCTGTTGGGGGCGGCATTTCGGGGTCGGGACCTTCCGCCGCCTAGGGCACCGGAAAAGTTGGCGGCGCTCCTGAATTTAGCTACAATGAATCAGGAAAAAGATCTTGGAGTCATCGTGGATAGTCCTCTGAAGATGTCCACGCAGTGTNGGCCTCCTCTCCCTCGGAGCAGACTGTCTTCAGGGCAAGAAGTTCACACGTCTTCACCTCCTGGGTCTCTCCTTGGAGCATTCAGCATACGCCCTCCGTGCGCTTCCCACAGCGAGTCCGCCCAGGCGGGGTCCTGGGGAAGTCAGAGGTCCTGCACGCACCCCCCACTTCGCAGTCAGACGTGACTCTCAGCCAGCCAGTAAAACAGAGGTTTATTAGATGACGAACACGGTCTAAAACAGGTCTTGCAGGTACAGACAACAGGACCCCCTCAGTTAGGTCCATCTTGGGGCCCTAGGGGGCCAGAGCCCCGTCTGGGCACCCCTCCGTTTCCCCAGCCAGCTTCAAACTGGAAACCTCCCCCAGCCCCTTCTCCTCTGGGCTTTGTCTCTTTCCCGGGCTAGGAGGTCACCTGATCTCTTTGTTTCCAACACCTTCAGTTGGCACGTTTGCAGAGGAGGGGCCCAGGCCATCAGTTGCCAGGAGACAAAGTGTCAGGCATTTATGTACACTGGCCCTTTGCTCTGCAACAACCATACACCCTTATCCCACCACCTAGATACTTAAGAACTGCATAGGGGAAACTGAGGCACCCACACAGTATTCAGAGGAAACATTAAGAACATTCCCACTTAGTCACAGGAGGCTGTGAAGGCTAGGACTATAACAGCGTTTAAAAGAGAACTGGATAAATTCATGGTGGTTAAGTCCATTAATGGGTATTAGCCAGGATGGGTAAGGAATGGTGTCCCTAGCCTCTGTTTGTCAGAGGGTGGAGATGGCTGGCAGGAGAGAGATCACTTGATCATTGCCTGTTAGGTTCACTCCCTCTGGGGCACCTGGCATTGGCCACTGTTGGTGGACAGATACTGGGCTAGATGGACCTTTGGTCTGACCCGGTACGGCCGTTCTTATGTTCTTATGTGGTTCTTAGTGTCTGAGCCTGGGGAAATGAGTTCATTCCTCCTATATCTCAACTGTGCCTCCTGCCTAACGATCCTGAGATTCACGCTGCTGTTTCTCGTCTTTTATGCTGTGCTGAGACTCGCCAGATCTGAGGTGAGAGTCCTAGAGAGGTGGAAAGGCTGGATTGCTGCCATACCAGGCCCTCATGCCCTGAACATTGGGGGAGCCTGGGCACCACGGGTCCATATAACTTGCTGCCCCTGCTCATGGCAACCACCCCCCAGCCCGGCCCCCCCACAAGCCACCCTCTCCCTCTGCACGCAGGGTGACTCTGTGGGGATCTGGGGCATGGGGGGGTGCTGCTGGGCCGGACGCCCCGACTCCAGGGCCAGGGGAGCCCTGCCTGGGCCCCACGGCTCCCGCGGACACAAGGCAGCAGTGCAGGACAGGGACCTGGTGGCATTGCCGAGCGTGGGCCAGAACCCAGCTGGAGTGGTTCTGAGGTGCCTGCTGAGGCAGCTCTGAAAGCCCCACACTCCCATCCTGCCCGCCTGGGACTGCCCCAGCCGGGGGACAAGCTCCCCTTGCCCTGGGGACCCAGTCGTGTGGAGACCTGGTCAGCCCTGCCGCTCCCCTCACCTCATTAAACCAGTGACACCCAAGGAAACTGAGCCCCCCCCCCCCCGCATGCAAACCGTTGCAAAAACCAAGCGGCCCCCCCCCCCCCCCTTCATCACAGTCTCTTTCCCTGGCTAGGAGTCCACCTAATCTCTTTGTTCTCCAACACCTTCAGTTAGCACCTTTGCAGGGGAGGGGCCCAGGCCATCAGTTGCCAGGAGACAAGAGAGTCGGCCATTCTCTGTGCAGACACCATCACAATGGTCCTCTAGGGCTCTGCAACAATCACACCCCCTTCTCCCACCACCTAGAGACTTAAGAACTGCATTGGGGAAACTGAGGCACCCACACAGTATTCAGAGAAAAGATTAAGAACATTCCCACTTCATCACACCGGGCAAACAGGTCACCTGATCTGTTCTCCAACACCCCCGGCTGCTGGGCTCTGGCCATCAGTTACCAGGCACTGAGTGTTGGCCAGTCTCTGTGCCCAGGCAGCCCAGCACAGTCACACCTGCCCTCTAGGGGTCTCTGCACCGATCCCCCCCCCCCCCAATCCCTCCACCTAGATACTCGAGTCACACATAGGGGAAACCGAGGCACCCACACAGTATTCAGAGAAAACATCAAGAACATTCCCACTTCGTCACAGGGGATCACAGGTGCAAATACCCCAAACTGGGATTAGAGTGCGGGGCACTGCCTCCCCATGCAGGGACCGGGGCAAGAAACCCCAAGAATTGCCAGTGCAGAGCATCCCTAGCCCTCCCTGCATTGTCTCATGGTCCTCGTGGCGCCTGGCACAGGGAGATGCAAAATAGTGCCCAGGAAGCAGAGCCCGTGCAGTGCTTGCAGAGCCTGTGTTGTTCTCACACCCCAAGACGGGCAGCAGGGCAGGGCAGAGAGAGGAGACGAGGGACCTGCCCTTGCTCACCCTGGGACTCAGTGGGGATTCGAAGCCACGTCACTTGTGTCCTGGGTGGGTGCCCGAACCACAGGGCCCCTCGCTCTCAGGGCGACGGCCAGGGTCAGCTGGTCGTGATTTTGGGGTGGGCAGCGCAACCCGGCCATGGCTTCACCATGGCTTCCCCTGGGGTCCCCAGAGAAATCTGTGGGTGACCCTGTCCACGCACAGCCTGCGTGTGGGGCAGTCTGTGAGGGGGGAGCTGCCCCTGGCAGTGCCAGCAGCCCCCGGCTCTGGGCCAGACGGCCAGTGAAGGCCCCAGTGCTGCAGGCAGCGACAGGCTCCGCGCTGGGCAGAGCTGCCCGTGGGCAGGTGTCCTGCCTGGCTGTGGGGCACCGTCCTAGCAGAGCCGTGATGGCCCCCCGTGTGTGCCCAGCAGGCAGGGCCGGCGCAACCCATTAGGCGACCTAGGTGGTTGCCTAGGGCGCTGCTATTTTGGGGGCGCCTGCGCCCCGGCCGCCTGTTGAAATTTGGGGGCGGGACCTTCGGCCGCCGCTGTTGGGGGCGGCGTTTCGGGCGGCATTTCGGGGGCGGGACCTTCCGCCGCCTAGGGCGCCGGAAGAGCTGGCGCCGCTACTGCCAGCGGGCCCAGCGCAGGGAGGAGGAGGCAGAGGGGCCACCGGAGATCACGGCAAGGTGAGCAGACCCCCCTTCCCCCCCCCAGCTGCAGAGCTCGGGGTGCGGCACGGCAGCCCCCCAGCATCTCACGGTCTGCTCTGTGTCTCCTCCAGCCACCTGTGCGCTCCAGGAGCAGGGAGCCCGGGAGAGAGAGCTGTCCCTAGGGACCAGGTATGCACCCCCCAGCAGGTCGGGGGGCCAGGCTGGGGATCTGAGGGCAGAGGGGCGGGAGAGGCCCGTCTCGGGGATCTGAGCTGGCTCCTTTCCTGCAGCTGCCCCAGGAGCTGCCCTTGGGCCCCGTGCTGCGCACGGTGGAGTGGCACCTGCAGCACCTCACCCAGCACCTGGACAAAGTCACCCTCCCGTAAGGCAGCAGGGGGCAGTCGGGGGGGGGGGGTGTGTCAGGGGCCTGGCCCCAGAGAGGGGCTGGGTGTGTGGCCCTCCACCTGTGATGCAGAGACACAGGCAGGTGGGGCCCATCCTCCATGCGGCGGGGCCTGGGTCCCCTCGGGGTCCCCTCAGCCCCCGGGAACATCTTGATCCCCCCGCTCCACCCCACTAGGCAAACAGCTTCCTGCTCTGTGTCCCCAATCCCACCCCCGCGCCAATGGCCATGTGTGCACGCCCGGGAGGGCAGCACTCGAGTCTGGCCAGACGCCGATTCAGCACTTCATGGAACCGCCCCCCGCCCCATGGATCTGCCCCCTCCCCACCCTCCGTGGTCCTTGTGCCCCAGCCCAGCTGGAGACGGCACCTTGGGATCATGGACGAGTCCCATCCCTCCCTGTGACGGAGCAGGGCGGATTTGACCTGGGAATGTTGCCGGGGAGTTACAGTGGGGATGGGAAGGAAGCTACCTGAGCTGTAACCTGAGCCAGGAGACGGGGGTGGAAGAAATGACACCTTTGGCTGGGAAACTGAACAAAGGAGAGGAGGAGCAGGGGGAGGGGTAGACCTGCTGGAGGAGTTTTTAGTTTCAGTTTTGGGCTGGGCGGTGAAACGCAGGGAACCCCAAGCTGGGGGCTAAGTTCCCTAAACCCCCCAAAGGACTTGATCGAGGGGTTCTGGTTTTACCTACATGTTCTGCTTGGGACTGTGTTCCTGTCATCTAATAAACCTTCCATTTTACTGGCTGGCTGAGAGTCACGGTGAATCCCAGGAAGAGGGGTGCAGAGCCCTGACTCCCCCACTCTCCGTGACACTCCCCATCCCAGATCCCCCTCCCCACGACCAGCCCCGTCCTGCCCTTCCATCGGCCCTGCCCCACCCAGCTCCCCCTCCACACAACCAGCCCCGTCCCGCCATTGGCTCCGCTCCACCCAGCTCCCCCTCCCCACAACCAGCCCTGTCCCGTCCCACCATCGGCCGCTCCACATCCCAGATCCCCCTCCACACAACCAGCCCCATCCCGCCATAGGTCCTGCCCCCCCCAGCTCCCCCTCCCCACGGTGCCATGCCCAGCCTGTGCCACGCACTCCCTCCCTCGCTGTCCGTCTCTCTCTCCCACAGGGCAGCCTGGTGGGCTGAGTTCCCCAGTGGTGCCTCCAGCGCCGTGGACTCCCGTCCCTCCTCGCTAGGCAGCTGCGCCTGCTGCTTGGGAAGAGACACTGCCTGGAACCCGCGGAAGCCCTGGGAGACCCTGGCACCCCAGCCGCCTCGCTCGTGGCACCCATCAGCAGCTGGAAACTCACCACCTCCTGGCAGCTCTCAGCCCCCCCCAAGCGCCCTGCTGCGGGGGCCCGAGGCCGTCGGACGCGGAGCACGAGGCTGCCCATCCTAGGCCTCTCTGCCTGGAGGGAAGGAAGGACTAACAAGACTAGTATGAATAATCAGCAAAGAATCCTGTGGCACCTTATAGACTAACAGACGTTTTGCAGCATGAGNGAATAATGATGCTGTAAATAAAATGTATTAAAAGTTTTTCATATTTTTTATTGTTAAAATATTTTAAACTGTTTTTTAAAATCGGCCTTAATTTCATACAATAACTTAATTCAAGCCCTGGTAGTTCATATGAGTGTGTATCATTTTGCCCGGGGGCTGCCATTGCTGGTACCCTAACGGCAGCCACCTCCATCTGCAACTTAACCTCGTAAATAAAACCTGTGCAGCTGTGTGCTGTGTCAAAGACAACTCCTGTGTCGATCTCCTGTCTTTTACAGGCGTTCCCCATGGGGGCCTGTGGCGGGGTAACGACTCACCGGCGCAGCACCTCCTGCTGGTCGTCCTGGGAATTAGCTCTTCCAGCCTCTGGAGCGCCCTGTGGAGGCCAGTGTCTCGCCAGCCGCTGGTCCCCTGTATCCCTCCCAGACCCCGGTGCCCTTTACATCAAAGTTCTGCCTCCTAGCAGCAACCCACAATCTGGGTCTCCCCACCCAGGGGAACCCCCTATCCCCACCTCACCTCAGTGGCTACTGCCAGTCATCGTCTAGCCCCTGCCCCCTGGGGCACACAGCAGTCTGTAATCCACTCATCATCAGCAAGGGGGGTTGGACCAGCTGCCTTTGCCGTTTCCTGGGCCGCCTCTCTGCAGCCCCAGTACCTTTTGTGGGCCCTTAACTCGGCCTGCAGTCTGGGGCTTTGCTAGACTGGAGCTCCCCAGCTCCCTTTGCCCTTCCCCAGCACTGCTCCACTTCAGGTACCTTCCTCAGCTTCCCAGGCAGGCAGGCAGCCAGGTCCTTCTCTCTCTAGAGCCAGAGAGACTCTGTCTCTGGCCCTCAGCCCTCTTGTAGGGCCAGCTGTGGTCTGATTGGGGCGTGGCCCCACCTGTGGCTGCTTCCCCCCAATCAGCCCAGCCTTTTTCCAGACACAAGCCTCTCCCAGGCCTGCTTTAACCCCTTCAGGGCAGGAGCAGGGTGATCACCCTGCCACAGGACCAACAAAAAGATAATCCGGCCCTGGCCAGGTGTGCCTCTGATATTGCAGTCTGCGGTAGGAGAAGGTAACGGCTCCCAGAGGGTTAATAAACCGTCTTTATCCCTGAGGGAGCGGCAGTGTGATCTGTTGCTCTGAACATAGGACTGGGCGTCAGGATACCAGAGCGCTGGTCTAGTCTGCTGCTGGGTGACCTGGGGGCTGGTCATTTCCCTGCTCTGTGCCTCTCTTTCCTTAGTAACATGGCAATAATCACCGACTGCATGGAGGATTAATCCACCGGTCAGCAAAGCGCTTTGGGAATGCAAAACCAAAAACCCTGTGAAGAGCTCTTATTCAGTGTCTCCTTGTGAGGCTCCAAGCTGCCCTCTCCCCCTCGGGCATAGGTGCTGAGTTTTACTTCTCCCTGGGGGTGCTCCACCTCTGCTTTGCCCTGAGACCCTGCCCCCACTCCTCCCCGATGCCCCGCCCTTGCCCTGCCTCTTCCCACCCCTGCCCTGGCAGGTTTGTATAATTTTTGGTGGTGCCCAAAATGGTGGTGCCACCCCCGCCCTGTAAGCCGATATATATATTTTATTAAATAGTGTAAACATGGACTAGAAGCCGTAAGCATTTAAGTTTCTCTTTATTGCACAATATCACTATCGGAAAAATCCATTGTTGATTATTAGCGGTCCTACAAATCAAGAATTTGTTGCTGGGATAACATGAAGCTACAACACGTCAGCGCCACCCGATTACAAGGGTCACTTCAAAGTGGAAAGTCAGAAGCAGCACTTACCTGCTTCAATATACAGTATTATATTTTGTTGCACCTGTTGTGACCAAGTGGGAATGTTCTTAATGTTTTCTCTGAATACTGTGTGGGTGCCTCAGTTTCCCCTGCAAGGTGCCAACTGAAGGTGTTGGGGACAAAAAGATCAGGTGGCCTCCTTGTCCGGAAGAGACACAAAGGCCAGAGGAGGGAGTGTCAGTTTGGAGCTGACTGGGGAAATGGGGAGAGGCCCAGAACTTGGGTCTGGGCTCCCCACCCCCGAAGATGGACCTGACTGAGGGGTCCTGTTTTCTGTACCTACAAGTTCTGTTTTAGACTGTGTTCCTGTCGTCTAATAAACCTTCTGTTTTACCAGCTGACTGAGAGTCACTTCTGACTGCAGAGTTGGGGTGCAGGTACCTCTGGCTGCCCCAGGACTCGCTGCGGAAAGCGCACGGTGTGGAAGGGCATGCTGAATGCTCTGAGGTCAGACCCAGGAAGGTGTAAGCGTCTTGCCCTGGAGACAGTCTGTTCAGAGAGAGGAGGCGCCCCCAGAGTCCTGACTGGCTTTGTATGGAGTAGTTCCAGAGCATCCCAGCATCCCCTTCCACACCATGCGCTTCCTGGAAGTTTGCACAGGCACTGACACTCCCTCCTCTGGCCTTTGTCTCTTTTCCAGGCATTAGGAGGCCACCTGATCTCTTTGTTCTCCAACACCTTCAGTTGGCACCTTGCAGGGGAGGGGCCCAGGCCATCAGTTGCCCGGAAACAGGGTTTCGGCCATTCTCTGTGCAGACAGCATCACACTGGTCCTCTAGGGCTCTACAAGAATCGCACCACCCTCTTTTCCCACCACCTAGATCCTTAAGAAATGCATAGGGGAAACTGAGGCACCCACCCAGGATTCAGAGAAAACATTAAGAACATTCCCACTTCATAACACCTGTACACGACCAGTTATATACTTTAAAGGGTGTAAAATAATCAAGTATTGTGTTAAACACAATGATACTCCAAACTGACCACCAAATTTAAGTTGCGTGTTTTTCCCCTCAGGTGAGGGCTCTGGGGTGGGGCTGGGGATGAGGGGTTCACAGTGCAGGAGGGTGCTCAGGCCTGGGGCTCAGGGTTGGGGTGCTGGGGGCACAGGCTCTGGGGTGGGGCAGGGGATAAGGAACTTGGGGTGCATGTGAAGCTCTCTTAAAAGCTGACACTACAGCAGTGATATTCGCAAGCCAGCATGCGTAGGGCTGGGGGTGGGGAAGGGGAGTGCATCTAGGTATAAGTAACATCTCTCACACCAAACATGAACTTTTCCACAGTTCACTGCAATTTGGAAGTGTGATTATTATACCTTGTCTTACAAACACCAAACACCATTACATATACACAAGGCCAATAATTCCCCCCCCCCCCCGCTATACAGAGTTGTGCTTCTGCAGATAGTATCTATCTGAGATGAATATTGAGCTCCCAGCTCTTCAGGAAGCAGTAAAGAGTCAGCAGCCAAGCCACATGTTGAATCCTATTGCAAACAGTATGGGTGACGCATGAGGCATTCTGAAGCAAGAGGAGATTACTGGAAAACTTTAAATAAGGCACAGAAAGAATAAAGTTTTCCTAGGTTTTGTTTCTGTCGGATTTATTGTATTATGTATAGTAAGTGTTTAATATAAAAATCAGGTAGTAGGGTTTACAATGTTATAACAAGAGATTATGCTATTACCATTATCCAGTNATTCAGGAGAGAGCGAAGTGAAAAGGTGACATGGCTGAAGCATTGAGCAGGCGATTGAACAGGAGCATAGAGCCCAGTACAGTCCCTGAGGACACGGCTTAACTCTGAGCCCTGGGGCTGCAGCGAGTCAGCACCGAGCCTGGCACCTTAAAGCACATTTACCCCCCTCCCTTCACACCCTGCACTGAGCAGTGTCACCGCCCCGGCGCAGCACTGGGGGTGGAATACCCCAAAGTCGCTCCTTTGCCTCCTGGTCCTGCCGCCCCCTCCGCCCAGCCCCCTCCGCTGAAGAGAGACCACGAGAAACCCCCCCCCCCCCTTGTCCTTCCTTCTCCACCTCCTCCGCCCAGAGCCCCCTTCCCCGCCGCCTCGCTCTGCATGGGGCTGCCGGGGGCCAACGGGGCTGCTGCTCCTCAGCCCCCCCATCCCGGCAGAGCCCACCCCGGCTTAGGGAGCCGGGCCGGAGCCGCCTCCTCCCCGGGGAGCCCGGCAACAGCCCCCGCTGCCTGCAGCCCCGGAGCGGGGGAGCGAGCCGGGCTGGGGGTGCAGGGGGGCGGGGCGGAGCCACATGCAGAACCCGGCTCCAGACGCCGGGTCCGGAGCCCAGCGCTGGCTGCGGGGAAAGCTGCAGCTTTTAGCCAATGTGCTCAGCGGGGAGCGGCCCCCCCAGCTACGCTACTGGGTGTGGGGGGGCTCCGGGGCGGGGGGGGGGGCTCGCTCCAGGCAGGGCCAGAGGAGAAACCCAGCCCCCAGCCCTGACTGGTCCGGCTGCTGCTCGGGCACCACCAGCCCATCTAACCTGCCGCCCCCGGCGCTGCAGCGAGGCCGGGAGGGGTTTGCAGGGGGCGGGGTCAGACCCACGGAGCCGGGACCCAGGCGGCTGCAGGGAGGCTGGGGGCGGGTTCGCAGGGGGCGGGGCCCGAGCGCGCGGGTTCGCAGGGGGCGGGGCCCGAGCGCACTCCCCGCCCGAGCTCGCGCTCCGCCCCCGACGCCGCGCGCCGCGTTGCTTAGCGACGCTGGGGCTGGGGGCGGCATGAGCCGGGCAGCGCTGGCCGAGGGGGAGCCCGAGGGGCCGGGGGAGCTGCGGGCGCGGCGCCCGTCGCTGAACTCGGAGGAGCCGGAGGAGCGGATCGCGGCCCGGCGCCTCCGAATCGCGGCCCGGCTGGAGGCCAAGCGCCGGTGAGAGCGGGGGGGCTGGGACCCCCCCCGAACTACGCCCAGGCCGAACCCGCCGAACTCAGCCCCCCCCCCCCCGAACCGCCCCCCTCCCCCCAAACCGGGCCCAGGCCGAACCCCCGAACCGGGCCGAACTCAGCCCCCTCCCCCCGAACCGGGCCCAGGCCGAACCCTGACCTGGGCCGAACTCAGCCCCCCCCCCCGAACCGCCCCCTCCCCCCAAACCCTGTATCGGGCCCC
>QXTE01001352.1:4711-16867 GCA_003942145.1 Platysternon megacephalum
CAGACTGGGAGCTCCATGGCTAAGGACAGTTGCCTAACCCATATGGCCAGACCCTGTCTACCTGCAGCGGTGGGACCCCAGAGAGACATTTATGAGCCTGCTACTGCAGTGGCTCTTTGAGCTCAGGTGGTAGCAGCTCATCCCAGAGGTCCAGGGTTCAATCCCTGATCCCGACAACCCACCCGGTTATGCTATATTTAAAACTAGCCTGAGGAGAACAGTCCTGCTCTGGGACAATGGACCAGATGGGATCTAGCAGGGCTGTTCCCTCTTTGACACTGTGAGTCACTCAGGGTCGCCACCGCCCGGCGCAGGAGGCAGGGTGATGGGGCGGTGCCCTGACATTGCCCACGCAGGCTGCACCACGGGAGCACCTGAGTCGCCGTGTGTATAAGACACCCCCTTATGGGGCAGGAAGCTCAGCGGGCGCTAATAGCAGAGCACATGGGGCACCCACCCAGCCCACTACCCTTGGCCCCAGAGAGGAAGACGCCTGCATGACTGAGAGATCCGAGGGGACCCAGAGCAGATGCCCAACCCGGCTGGAGAACCTCAGCGGGACGAGGAGGACCCAGGAACACGGCTGGGGTCTGTCCCCTCCCTGCAGCGCGACAAGTCAGCTCCTTTGCTGGCTAACGAGGAACCTGCTGCTCCGTGTGTTGCTCATTCTCTGGGGGTGGCAGTCGGGTTCCTTCCCTTTTTTGTTCCTTCATGGTGCTGAAAGAAAGCTCAAAAAGCAGTTTGGTTTTTCCTCTTTTCAAAAACAGATCAGAAATGGGGGTCTCACCTACCCTGCCATCCCTGGAAGCCCTGGGGGTGACTGGGGAGCTGGCAGGACTGACAGCATCACACCCTGTGCAGGGGAAACCTCACTGCCTGGCAGGGGACATGATTATTTGCCGACAAAGTTTTAGAACCTATTTGATCCAATATCTGCTCCCATTTACACCAGTGTAAATCCTGAGTCACACAATTGCCTTCACACTAGATTTACACTGGTGTAACTGGGAGCAGAATTTGGCCCTTTAGCTTCATTCTTTTCATTTTTGCGGATGCCCATTTAACTCAAATGCCTGAGACACAGCGGGGAGAAAAGCTCTTTTAGCTAAAGATGCTACACACAGATCCCTGCCCCTTTAATTATTGTCAGGCTTGATCCAAAGTGGATCCTGCTCAGTGCTGGGGGAGGGTAAGAGCCAGGGTGTGGCCAGGACAGGACATGAACTGGCCACCTGTGAGCCCCCGGTCATAAAGCCACCAAATTGCGCCTGACAGTCCTGGGCCTCCTCATCCGTGATGGTCCAGCATGAGCCAGGAGCCGGAGATGTTCTGGTGAAGGGCTGGGGATGTTGTGAGACCAGGCCGCCTTTGCAACGTGCTCTGAAGAGCTTGAGATTATTATGCGGGTGCAGGGATCTGAGGTGACATTCCCTCCTCCCCAAATCCTGTTCTTTCCTGCCCCAAGTAGGCAAGACCCCCACCCCTTGTCTAGAGCCCAGATGGGCCATGGAGAGCCCCCACTCCCCACACACTGGGATTCCTGCCCCAATTCAACTACAGCAACAACAATAATGGATCAGACCGAGGCGCTGACAACCCACCGGCTTGTCAAAGTGTGTCACATCGGCAGTGACGTCCCTGAGGCTGACACTGGGGGTCTGCTTAGTTACACCAGTGGTCCCCAGCTCCACACCCGAGAGGAGCCTAATGGGTAAGATCAGGGCCGGGCGGTAAGGGAAGGGTAAGTGGGACCAGATCTTCACTGAAAAATTAGACCTCACTACATCACCACTTGTCCCCCCGAGTGCTGCAGTTAGGTCAAGCTAACCCCCAAGGAGGTGTTCTCTGGGCTCTTATTGTACGTTCCGGGTCTTCCTCTCCTTAATGTCCCAGGCTGAGAACAGGGACAGAGCCCACCTGGGTGTGGGCAGGGGCTGAGCAGCCAGCTGGGCGGGGGTGCTGCAGGATACCCCTCTGGTTTAGGGGTGCAGGGCTCTGGGGGAGGATCAGGCTGTAGATGAGGCATGGGACTAGGGGGCAGGAGAGTCTCGCTCCGGGTTCAGGAGTGCAGGGCGGTGGGGAGCTATCACAGCCCACAGGCAGCCAGGACTAATGGGCAGAGCCAGGGTGGTCAGGAACCAGAGGTGGGAGTCAGAGCCGGGAGTCAAGCTAAGCATCAGAGTCAAGAATAGAGCCAAGAGCTGGAGCTAGTAGCCAGAGGATCCGAAGCAAGGCAGGAGGGAAGGGACCGGAGCGGACCGGACCGAGGCAGGTACAACATTGCATCCACCCGGGGATGCGCTCAGATGCTCCCACAANTAGGAGGGAAAGGACCGGAGCGGACCGGAGCGAGGCAGGTACAACATTGCATCCACCCGGGGATGCGCTCAGATGCTCCCACAACTTCCCGAGCCGCCTCCTTCTTGCTTAAATAGAGTCGCTGAGCCAATGGGAGAGGCCGGACGCCACCTCCAATTAGGAGCCCTGTGGGCGGCGCCTAGGGTGCGCGAGGGTCCCGGCGGCGGCTCACAGAGCCAGAGCCGGGGCGGGCGCGCGGGCTTGGCGGGAGACACGGCGCTTGGGGCCGGCTGAGGAAGTGACTGGGCAGGATCGGGGCTGCTCCCCCTCCCCCCGCTACAAACAGGCGAAGCCGCCCCAGCCAGTCCCGTCTCCTCACCTCCCTCCCCCCCGCCCCACGCGCAAGGCCCCATCACGTGATCCCCAGGGGGGTAAGAAGCCGTTGGGAGCGCGGGGCCGCGTGGCGGGCTCGCCTCCTGCCGCGCGCGGAGCTCCGGGGCCAGGCTGCTGGGGCCAGGCTGCTGGAGCCACGCCCGGCCGGGGTCCCTGCAGGGTCTCGGCTCGCGGGGCACGTCCGCGGGCTGAGAACAGCCCCAGGGGCCGCTCCGCGGGTCGCCGGTTCCGGCTTCGCCCGGCCTCCGGGGCGGCGATCGGCACTGGCCGATAACCCGGCCCGGGCGGTTCCGCGGGGGCTGCTGCTGCGGGGCCCGGCGCGCTGCCCTGGGACCCCCGTGGGCCCTGCCGCTAAGGCGGGAAGAGACGTCGAGCCCAGGGGACCCTTGCGGGGGGCGGCCGCTGTCTTGCGCTCCCCTCTCGCTTCACAACGCCGGTGGTCAGCGATGTCTGCCGCGGGGGGAGCTGGGAGCTTTGTGGGGGGCGACCCCCCCCCCCATCTCAGCCTGGCTACTTCAGATGCCCAAGGGCAGGTTAAATGTTGATGCTGCTGGTTGGGATGTGTCAGAGGAGAGAGCGGATCATAGGACGTTCTGCGCAATCTGCAGGGAGTGACAGCCCATATTGGTGCCAAGAAAACACCTCCACTTCTCCCCTTGCTCAAAGCAGGGTGGGGAGGGCCAGCCATCTTCCTCATAGTGTGGCCTTGCAGCAGTGGGTAAATGGGGGACTCCCCATCTCCTGTGTTTGCATTGTCTGCTAGTGTGATGGGTCCACAGGGTACAACCTGGAACTGGGACTGCTATGTCCCCTTAACTCGCCAGCCTGGGCTGTCTCTCATGATGCTTGACTAGTGACAGCAGCAAACCTCACTCAGCCACCAGCACGCAAGATACACCCAGGTACGTTATATGAATGCTGTGCAAGCCACTCATGAACTATACAGACAGAAAAACCAGCAAATGCCCCCTGTCTTGCACCCCAGAAATGTACCATCTTACACGGCTCAAGACCTTCTCAGTAACTAGTTCACCACTTCACCAAAGGATAGTGGACATGCACCAGCTAATGTAATCTGAACAGATTCCTCAACCGCTTTAGGCAAACTCACTGGTAAGGATAAAACATTCAAATAAGTTTATCAGCTACAGAAAGATAGACTTTAAATGATTATAAGTGGTAGGCGTATAGACAAAGATTGTAACAGAAGAAATAAAAGCAAAAATTCAGTCTGAATTCTAAACTTTATCAGACTAAGCCAGATTTGAATCAAACAACTTTTCTCACCGCACTGGATGTTGCAGTCATATAGTTCTTATAGTTATAGTTCTTAATACACAGGATGAATTTCCTTCTCAGCCTGGGACCAGTCTCCTTCGTTCAAAGTCTTTGTCTTTCCAGCGTTCTTGTTGCTGGTCAGTAGCTCACAAGGGTCCCTTAATGCCTGTTTGGCTATGGGTCACCTCCTTTGTTGTCACTGGCGAGCAAGCAGTCGGCATCTCCCAAACTCACAATATATTTCAACAACAATATAGAAAAATCTCATAACTTCATTCACAGTAACATATACATCATTTGACAGAACAATGAATTTCAGCAGATCATGACCTTTCATATGGTCCCTTACAAGGCCTGCCTTGTATGGAATATCATAACCATATACAATTGACGACTGGGGGCGGGGTTACAGTGTGCTACTTTGAGGTACAGTGCATCACACCTAGCTTCTTGGAGAAGGTAGCTGTGGTGGCTCAGGCCCTTCTTTTCTTCCCAGCTGGCCATAGTGGTAGGGACAGCAGTGGCTGGGTAGTAACTGACAATAATATGACCTGGTCTGATCTGGTGGTGGATGTGGGTATGTGTGCAGCATTTTGGAGAAAGCAGGAGCGAGCCTTCCAGCCCAGAATGATACACTCATGGACTCATGGTTCTGCTCTAGAAATAGCTGTATAGACAACACTGTGAAACAAACTGTTGCTTTCTCCATACAATGATTTACTCTGAATTAATACAATCAAATGACTTCCACACCCACCAGTTGCAGCAAACTGCTTGCAAAAACTACCATGAAGATTTTTCTCTTCAGGAGAAGCCGTTCTAAGCAACAACCCATCTTTTTCTTGCTTTACAGAAGCATTGCTCTCTGGAGCCACAACAAACTCCCTCTGTGTTTTACTTACATCCAGAATCACCTCTGGCACATTAAGAGGATTTTCACATAACTCCCTTTAAGGCAAGCTGCTAAACTCCATGTGTGATGGGTTCGGTCACAGAAACCCCCTTAAGACTGTCACTAGATGTGCTGGGATACCAGTAAGAACACCCCCCCCCCACACACACACACACCCCAGAGAAGGCTTCCCTCCGCAATTGTCTTGCTGAGTAAGACACTCCAGTCAATTACAGCACAGACCAAGAGGTTGGGCCACGCCCCCCTGCAGTTCACTGAAACTGAGATCCACTCAGCTCAGGGGCTTCTTAGTTAACAGACTTTCCCAGCACCCAGTATTCAGTCTTTCTGGGAGCCTAAACCCAAAATGAATTTATTTTACTCTGTATAAAGCTTATACAGGGTAAACTCATAAATTGTCCGCCCTCTATAACACTGATAGAGAGATGTGCATAGCAGTTTGCTCCCCGAGGTGTTAGTCACTAACTCTGGGTTCAATAATAAGCAAAAAGTGATTTTATTAGGTATAAAAAGTAGGATTTAAGTGGTTCCAAGTAATAACAGACAGAACAAAGTACGTTACTGAGCAAAATGAAACAAAACACGCAAGTCTAAGCCTAATACAAAACTGCATACAGGTAAATCTCACCCTTAGAGATGTTCCAATAAGCTGCTTTCACAGACTGGACTCCTTCCTAGTCTGGTCCAGCAAATCACGTCACACCCCTGTAGTTACTGTCCTTTGTTCCAGTCCCTTTCAGGCATCTCTTCGGGGGTGGAGAGGCCATCTCTTAAGCCAGCTGAAGACAAAATGGAGAGGCTTCCAGGGCCTTTTATTCTCTCTTGTGGGCAGAAACCCCTTTGTTCTCCTGTGCAAAGTCGCAGCAACAAGATGGAGTTTGTAGCCAGCTGGGCAAATCATACATCCATGAATGATTCAGCTTTTTGCAGGCAGACGCCATTGTTTACATGTTAGTTTGAACATTCCCAGGAAAGCTCAGATGTGGATTGGCGTCTCCCAAAGTCCATTGTCAGTTAAGTGTTTCTTGATTGGGCAATTACTGAGCATAGTTCTTTCTCAAGAAGCTGACCAAATGCTTCACTAAGTATCCTCACACCTTCTTGTCAACTGTCTGATATGGGCCATCTTGATTATCACTACAAAAGGTTTTTTTCTCCTGCTGAAAATAGCTCATCTTAATTAAATAGGTATGGCAACTTCTACCTTTTCATGTTCTCTGTATGTGTATATATATATATATATATATATCTTCCTCCTATATGTTCCATTCTATGCATCCGATGAAGTGGGCGGTAGCCTATGAAAGCTTATGCTTAAATAAATTTGTTAGCCTCTAAGGTGCCACAAGTACTCCTGTTCTTTTTGCGGATACAGACTAACACGGCTGCTACTCTGAAACCTGTCATATTCTAAGAGCACATCCTATCCTATATTCACCACTACAAAATGGGGAATAACTGTCTAGGTCATAGTACTGCTGAAAAGGATTTGGTGGTTATAGTGGGCCACAAACTGTATATGTGGTCAATGTGATCCAGCTGCAAAAAAGGCTAAGATGATTCTGGTGTGTATTAACAGTAATGTTGCATGTAAGACATAGGAGGTAATTTTCCTGCTCTAGTCAGCACTGCTGAGGACCCAGTTGGAGTACTGTGTCCAGTTCTGGGCACTATAGTTTAGGAAAGATGTGGACAAAACTGGAAGGCATCCAGAGGACAGCAACAAAAATTATATGAAAACCTCCCCTATTAGAAAAGGATTTAAAAAAAAACTGGGCAGGTTGAGTCTTGAGAAAAAAAAGACTGAGGGGGGAAACCTGGTAATAGGCTTTCAGTATGTTAAGGCATGCTATAAAGAGAACAGTAATCAACAGGTCTCTAGGTCCACTGGAGGTAGAGGTAGAACAAAAAGAAATGGGCTTAGTCTGCAGCAAAGGAGATTTAGATAAGATGTTAGGAAAAACTTTGACTATTAGGGTAGTTAAACTCTGGAAACACCTGTCAGGGATGGTCTAGATAGAAGATGTACTTGGTCCTGCCACAGTGCAGGGAACTGGACTTGATTACTTCTTGAGGTCTCTTCCAGTCCTACATTTCTATGATTCTGTGATCCCTGAAACACACAACTTCAGGATTTTCCATGCTCTTTTATCAATTCTTTTTGCATTCTATCATGCTTTTGCCTTCACTGTAAGCTTTTCATTACTAGATTATTTAAAAGAGATACTAAAGCTGGTTTGTTCAGTCATTTTTTTAGAAAGAGTAAGGGATAACTCTGGGATACTGGCCCCTAATTCTTCACTCAAGAAAGCTAATATTCTAGGTGTTATATGAGGCTGTGAGTGTTGGCTGAGCACAGAATCAGCACCTACTAGTGTACTAGGCACCTCCTAATTCACTCAAAAGATATGATTTCTGTCCCAAGGAGCTTACAGACTAATTTTTAACATGACACAAGGAGATGTTAATAAGAGAATAGTAGAGGAGGAAGGATGGGGCAACATCAGTAAGAGAACAGTTTCATAGAGAAGGCTAGTACACAGCATGAGTAAGCAAAGATTTTTTTTGTTTCCTGTCTACCTTCTATCTGGGGATCCAAAAGTGCTTTACACCTAATTGAGCAAGCTTCGTCACCCCATTGCGCAGTATTATCACCCTTGTTTTATAGCTGAAGAGACTAAGGGACAGACAAGTGAAGTGACACACAAAATCTGGGGCATAGCCAGGCAAGTTGCTGATATGTCACTGGCTTTCTAAAGTGTTTTGGAGCTAACCGCAGTAGGCAAATAGCAACATCAAATCAAATTCTGATTCTAGCTGAAGGGTTTGTGGCATCCCTCAACTTCAGGCCTCTACCTCAAAAAATTGGTGGGTGCTGACTAAGGGACTCCAGCTACCACTCATGAGCTTGACCGTGCAGTTCCCCAGAGTGAACCCAGACTGACAGCTCAGGAAGTGAGGGATGAGGCTGGAACTTTAACTCACTCACTTTCTGGGACAAACCAATTGTATCTTTTATTATTGACCTCTACATTTTTCTTGTGCTGGATATGGATTGTAATGGGGTAAAAAGTTCAAAGGTGCCTAGGTCTTTTAGGAGCCTAAGTCCCATTCACTGAATCATTAAGAGCCTGCTCCTGTTTCTGGCGATGTTAATGGCAAAGCTTCCTTTAGCTTGGANTTGTTAGCCAAACAGGGCTCGTTTCCCCCTGGAGCTTACCTAATTACACCAAGGAGGCACGGAGAGACAAGAAGATGGGTACCAGCAGCTTTATTACTCGGTCGGCCGATCGGGTGTTCTCATCGGCTCATGCCAGAGGAGAGACACACCCTGCATGGCCGGACTGGTTCTTTTTATAGTCAGTAACAAACAACTACCTTTGCGTCATTAGGTTGGCCCATAGATATGGGATACACATACAATAAGGGAGTACACATGAAACATTTGTTGCAGATACATGTATCACTTTAAAGGGACAAACAAGATACAACTATTGCTACCTCGCACTGACTATCTTGCAGATACATGGGAAAATAGCATTATGCTTACAAGCCAAATGAGCCAGCCAAGCTGATAGGAAATAGCTGACATGGTTCTATGCATGTCTTTTAGTTCTATTAAATTTATTTAGCATTTTCCTAACATACTCAGGGAAAAATGGCCAAATTCATCGTTAGGGGAATTTATCATAATATAAATTGAATAATTTATTTGCTCAGTTTTGAGTTATTTTCCAAAAATATTATTAGACATCTTTTTTTACTGGTATTCTATCATCTTACACATTTGGTCAAATAATTCACAAATATAATGATTTATTCCAAGCATTTTGTGAAGTATTTAAAATAAATTATTTGACAGATTCTAATCTCAGCATAAGGCTCTGCTGAATTTTCTTAGCTTTAGAGGAGCTAGAGCAGTGGTGGATAACCTGGGGCCCGCACACGGCCCGTCAGGGTAATCCACTGGCGGGCCGCGAGACACTGTTTACATTGACCATCCGCAGGCACGGCCACCCGCAGCTCCCAGTGGCTGGATTACCCTGACGGGCCACAGGTTGCCCACCACTGAGCTAGAGAGGGGATGAATTTGCCCCCCTAAATTTAAATACGGTTGGATTTTCTAAGCTTCTGTGAATTGCATTCATCTTGCTAAACATTGTCATTTGCAACCTGAACAAGAGGGGACCCCAGAGTGAGAGAAACCGGTTACCGTTCTGCTGTAAAATCCGGTTTAACTGTCATAAGAACATTTCTTTTCCCCTGGGAAAAAGAAAGAAAAAAGGGAAAAGGAGCCTCACATAGCATTTGCCTCTTGCCGCCAGACTCGGAAGCAAGACGCGGGAACCACTGAGTTGTACCTGAGTCCCCCATGTGGTAGGTGCAGAACACTATGATGAGAGTCTCTGGGCTGAGCTTAAAACATCTTAAACTAAAACAATAAACGACATGCAGTGCATTTCTGAGTAATTATAATGCAGCTTGGGGTTATCATGAAGGCCTGAATCTGAAGGCCAAGTCAGTTTCACTACTTGAAGTGCAACTATAGCTCTGAAATGTACTGGAACAATTTACTAAGGCTTGTGGTGGATTCTCCATCACTGACCATTTTAAAATCAAGATGGGATGTTTTTCTAAAAGATGTGGTCTAGAAATTATTTTGGTCCCTTCTATGAAATATGCCTGATTAAGAGTATAAATTAAAAACCACAGAAAAGAGTCAAGACTGTGACTATATAATGTACATCATCAATACCCAGGCTGAGAGGTCCAAGTGACTTCACGTTTTTCACTCTTGTTGATAATTTTGATTAGATAACTGTGTTCCCTATTTCCTAGCTTCCCTCGTTTGAAACAGTTAACTATAGATTTTAAGGACCACATTCTCCTCTCACATGAGTACATGGATCCCATTGAATCCAATGGGAGCTGTACACACACTAGAAGCAGAATTTGTTTTAAAAAATTGTCTACCTTTGAAATTCTGTCAGTTAAGAGACTACGTGAGTTTACAAGTAGGTCTTCTAAGTGTGTGACACAGATCCATACTTTACAAGGAGAGATAGATATATAATTACTTGAGGAATCTTCAGCTCCTTCTTGATTAAAATGGAAGAGAAAATGTTAAAAGAAACACACTTAGCATGGGGAATTTTTTTGTTTTTAATTTACAGCAGAAAGAATATAAAGCATTCAGAAAACATTTTCCATATTTCAAGGGCAATTCAAAACATTTTGCATGGTTCCAGCAGCTGAGTTCTTCAACAGATCCGTTGATTCAGTGATGCTTTACATGCACAGTTACAAAAATAAAACTTACAAAGAAGAGACATCTGTACTAGTTTTACATGCAAGTCTTGGGGACCCCCTGTTGGGCACCATCTACTGTGTGGAACTGCTGTAAGCATGCAACCATATAGGGAGGTCATGTAATATTCTTTATTTCTTTCACACAGTATTATTTATGTCAAACGTGTTACACCAAGGAGCAATTCCATATTCAGGAGGCAGAAGGTCGTCCTGCTCCTGGCACTTGGGAATCCCGATTATCCAAGAAAGCTGCACTTATGTATCAGAAATAAGTTCCACAGTCAGGAAAGGGGTAAGCAGAAAAGCTTTTTCAGTGGGAGAACATTTTAAACTAATCAGTGGTCACATTCACTGAAAGGTTACAACCCTGTTCAGCAAAGTACTTAAGGATATACTTAACTTTAAGCATGTGAGTATTCCCATTAAGTTAATGGAACTACTCATATGGCTAAAATTAAGCATGTGTGTAAATATTTTGCTTTATCAGGGTCTTTACGAGTAGATACACCACCAGGCCCATGGCTCTGGAAGGGTAACTTGAAATAGCTCTGTATTTTACCGAAAATTTTAAGTACAAATATAAGGGGTTAAAATGTTTCCACTGAGGTCATTACTCTTGTTGGGAAAAGATCAATTACATTTGTCATCATGCCAGTTAATGGGACAAACATTTATATTTCAAAATGTTAGAGTATTTCCAGTATTAATACAGAGCATTCCAGTTCATTCCAAAGGAGTTTATTTTCAAATTCTGTTCCCATTCTTTGTGTGTGGAATACTTAATGTGTAAGGTTCCATTTCAATAAAATATATGGAGATCGAGGCTTCCACGGTCACAGTGTGGGAGCCAGACAATTTTTTTTTAATTGAATCAGGTCATAAAGCAGCAGTTCACAACTGTACAGAGTTCTGATAAAGAGCTATATAGCACATATATTGTAATTCAATGCTGGCAGTGAAAGGAAGTAATTAAAAACCAGGTACAATTAGAGAAAAGGCACCAAGAGCACTGACCCCAGTTTTTTGCCACAATCTTTGTGTTTACTCTTCTTTTAAAGACACCAGTTTAAAAGCTTTTCATTGGTGAATATGTTTAGGCCCCTCCCCCCCTCCTGTCACCCCTCTTGCCAGCGATGGGGGGCGCACAGAGGCTGCTACCAGCGTCTGGCTTTGTGGGGGATGTGATCCAGCCACTGAGCCCCAGGCTGTCTCTGTCCAGTCTGCAAAGGGTTAAAGAGAACCCCCCTTCTGTCCCCATATCATCCCCCTTCACCACCTTGGGGTGCTGGCCCAGCCCTGGCTCCCTGCACCCCTCCCACCACAGCCTGGCACCCTGGCCTCTCGGCCCTGTGCCCCAGTGGGGACCTCGGGTCCAGAAGCGGGGAGGGGTCCTAGGAGGAGTTGCAGTCAGAGTGCCCAAGTAAGTGTGGGTGGAGCCAGGACTGCATAGGAGGCGCGTCCANTCCAAGTAAGTGTGGGTGGAGCCAGGAGTGCATAGGAGGCGCGTCCAGGGTTGGTCCGTAGCAGGTAGGGTGAGCAGATGTCCCGATATTATAGGGACAGTCCTGATATTTGGAGGTTTTTCTTATATAGGCTCTTATTACCCCCCACCCCTTGTCCCGATTTTTCACACTTGCTGTCTGGTGACCCTAGCAGCAGGGCAGAGCCAGGCTGCATCAAGGGCCCCGCAGGACGGGCTCGCCGCCCTGATGGACCTGGATCAAATGCCCCTGCCCAATGGCAGACACCTCCCCAGTGCCTTTCCCTGGGTATCAGAGCCACCCCCGGGGCACCTGGAGCCCCAGCTCCATCTGAAGCAGCCAGCTCCAGCCCCCTGATCGAGCCCTGAGCCAAGCCTCACCCCCTGCATCCCACGGGCCCTAGAGGTCCCTTCCCTCTTGCCCACCAGCCGGGCTGTGCTGGGGCAAGCGCTGGCAGGAGTGACCCCAGGTAAAGGCAGTGAC
>QXTE01001355.1:0-11594 GCA_003942145.1 Platysternon megacephalum
GAACTCATAAGCTTAATTACCAGCTTAGATCAGTATGCTACCACCACCCAAATATTGGAATCATTTGGGAAATTCTGTCTTCTCCCCCAAAAAACCTTTCCCTCCCAAGTACTATAACCCTTCCCTGGGTAGTTTTGATAGACTCCTCCACCAATTCCCTGGGGAACACTGACCCAAAACCCTTGGATCTTAAAACAAGGAGAAATTAACCATCCCCCCTCCTTTCCCCCACCAATTCCTGGTGAGTCCAGATCCAACCCCTTTGGATCTTAAAACAAGGAAAAACCAATCAGGTCTCTAAAAAGAAGGCTTTTAATTAAAGAAAAGAAAGGTAAAAGAAAAACCTCTGGGAGATAGCATACAAGCTGATCTCACAGACAACAGATTTAAAACACAAAGGATGTTCCCCTGGGCAAAACCCTTAGTACATCAAAAAATAGCCAATTTGATTATACCTATAATGCCCAAGACAAGTNGTTCCCCTGGGCAAAACCCTTAGTACATCAAAAAATAGCCAATTTGATTATACCTCTAATGCCCAAGACAAGTTACAAACAGAAAATAAACAGAAGCTAATTCCTTCCCTAAATACTCACTACCCTGTTTGATTCCTGATTCCTTTTCCTCTCCAGCCAGAACTGAAACTGACCCAAAACAAAGGGAACTTCCCTCCTTCCTTTTGAAACATCTTGTCCCCCCATTGGTTCCTTTGGTCAGGTGTTAGCTAGGCTGGGTGAACTTCTTAACCCTTTACAGGTAAAAGAGGCATTAACCCTTAACTATCTGTTTATGACATACCTGAAGTTATCAATATGGACTATAGAAAGATGAGGCTGTTGTGCAGAGGATAGATGAATGTTTTGTCTTAGTCTTCAGTGCAGAGGATGAGAGGGAGATTCCCACACCTGAACCATTCTTTTCAGGTTACAAATCTGAGGAACTCCCCACATCGAGGTGTCAGTAGAGGAGGTTGTGATGCTGCACCCCATATTCATCATGGTGGTATGATTATGAGATGACTATGACATAATTATGATGCATCTGGTACAAGATGTGTCTTGAGAGGTGTCATTGGAAAAGTTATGATTACCAGATTATGATTATCCTATTTGTGCGCATGTATCATTTTTGTACCTGAAGTTATGAGTAGTAACTATGAATCTGTATTTCAAATGTGCTTACTCTGGGTAACACCCACCACTAGCCTTTCAGGTACAACAAGGAAAAAGCAAGGCACTGGACTGTAGAAACACTTAGCCTTCCTGTGAGCATTTCAGACACCGTATGAGTAATGGCTGTGTGACGGTGCGCGACTCACCCCTGCGGCGCCTCCTGCTGGTCATCTCAGGGAATTAGCGTCTCCAGCCTCCGGAGCGACCTCTGCAGGCCGGTGTCCTGCTGTCGCTGGCCCCCATGTCCCTCGTCTTTGGGGTGCTGTCCCTTGGCAATACCCCCGCAGTCTCAGGGCCGCAACCCTCTATCGCCATCTTGCCTCAGTCGTGGGCTACTGCCAGTCACCATCTAGCCCCCGCTCACTGGGGCAGACTGCACTGTAAAAGACACTCATCATAGGCAAGGGGGGGGTTGGACCTGTTGCCTCTGCCTACCCGTGGGCTGCCCTCTGCAACCCCAGTACCTAATTTGCCTTCCACTAGGCCACAGCCTGGGGGGTTTCCAGGCCAGAGCTGCCCAGCTCCCTTGGCCTTCCCCCAGCCCTGCTCCACTCCAGGTGCCTTCTCTCAGCTCCCTGCAGCCAGGTCCCTCCCTCTCAAAGCTAGAGAGAGTCTGTGCCAGCTCCTGGCTCACTGGCCTTCTATAGGGCCAGCTGTGGCCTGATTGGGGCATGGCCCAGCTGCAGCTGCTTCCCCAGTCAGCCCAGTAGCTGCTTTCTCCCAGCCACAGCCCTCCCCAGGGCTGCTTTTAACCCCTGTTCCTCAGGAGTTGGGCAGCTGCCCCACTACAGGCTGCTATGAATTCACGGGGCATGCAAGGGCATGGGACCAGACCTCATGAAACTGAACTCCAATTTGGTATCTGTATTTTTCCACAAACTGGGCTGGGAATTTAGCTTGAAACAAAGGGTTCTCACCACATGGAAAAGCTAAATAAGGTGTGGAGTGACATCATCTCTTTGACTCACTCCCCACAGCAGAGAACTCCTGGAAACAGCTGAGGATCAAAGATTGAACTGGGGGGAAGTGCTGGTCTCTGGCTAAAAGGATTTCTAGCCTCTGTATGAAAACATGGTGGACTGCTAGTATGACCTTTTTGGCCTTATACTAGGCCGCAGCCTGGGTGGTTTCCAGGCTGTTTGCTGCCCAGCTCCCTTGGCCTTCCCCCAGCTCTGCTCCACTCTAGGTACCTTCTCTAGCTCCCCAGCAGCCAGGCCCGTCCCTCTCCACAGGCAGAGAGAGACTGTGTCTGCTCCTGGCTTCCCTGGCTTTTATAGGGCTGCCACAGCTAAGGCTGCCTCCCCAATCAGCCCACCCTAAGGCTCCCAGCCCCAGCCCTCTCCAAGGCCTGGCTTTTAACACTTTCCGGCCAGGAGCGGGTGACCACCCGCTACAGTTAGTATAGCAATGATCTCAACTTATTATTATATACGTCACTTTGATATTCTTGGCCCTTTTGTGGTTAGGTATCACATTTGTTATTTCTGTCCTAACCGGTTATTTTGGGTTTTTCCAAGTTGTGGTGTCCCTGTTAAATTTAAAAGGGTATGTGTGACGGGTTGGATCACAGAAACCCCCCTGGGGCTGCCAAACGATGTGCCAAGACTACTTCTGCCCCTGCTTTCCTGCCCTCCCAGCTTGGGACTTCAGTGCCCTGCCTGGTTTGAGCCAGCCCCGCCTGCTGCAAACCCAGACCCAGGGTCTGAACCACGTCCCCTAACAGCTGTAGGCTTAACTGAAAGCAACTTACAGAAGTGTTCTTGTCTTTAACACTCAGATGTCCAACTCCCAATGGGGTCCAAACCCCAAATAAATCCGTTTTGCCCTGTATAAAGCTTATACAGGGTAAACTCATAAATTGTTCACCCTCTATAACACTCATAGAGAGGTATGCACAGCTGTGTGTCCACCCCCCCACACACACACAGGTATTAATACATACTCTGGGTTAATTAATAAGTAAAAAGTGATTTTATTAAATACAAAAAGTAGGATTTAAGTGGTTCCAAGTAGTAACAGACAGAACAAAGTGAATTACCAAGCAAAATAAAATAGAACATGCAAGTCTATGTCTAAGAAACTGAATACAGATAAAAACCTCACCCAGTAAGCTTCCTTTTACAGACTAGTCTCCTTCTAGTCTGGGTCCAGCAATCAGCCCCACCCCCTGTAGTTACTGTCCTTTGTTCCAGTTCCTTTCAGGTATCCTTGGGGGTGGAGAGGCTCTCTCTTTAGCCAGCTGAAGAGACAATGGGGTGGTCTCTCAGGAGTTTAAATAGACTTTCTCTTGTGGGTGGAGACCCCCTTCTCTCTCCTATGCAAAGTCTAGCTCCAAGATGGAGTTTTGGAGTCACATGGGCAAGTCACCTGTCCATGCATGACTCATAACTACAGGCCTGTCGCATCTTAGGCGCATTTAACATGTGCGATTTCAGCTTTACGCGGTCAGCAAAAATAAGAATAAACCACACAAAAAAAGAGAAAGATAACAATTTAAATACTGTTTCTGCAGTGCCGGCGATTCCGCCCGCCATTACACTCAATGGGATTTTGACTATACGCGGTTTTCGCTTTACGCGCTGACCGCGGAAGGTAACCCCAGCGTAAGATGAGACAGACCTGTACAGGTGGCAGCCATGGTTCACATGCTACCTTGAATGTCCTCAAGTAGACTTCTTATGTGGATTGGAGCCTTCCAAGATCCATTGTTCCTTAAGTGCTTCTTGACTGGGCACTTAACTTTGCAAATTCCTTTCTAAAGAAGCTGACCAAATGCCTTACAAAGCTTACTTAGAAGTCAAGCAAGTATATAGCCAATATTCATAACTTCAAGTACAAAAATGATATATGTGTACAAATAGGATGAATAGATTCAGTAGACTATAACCTTTACAGAGATATGTTACATGGCACATGTAGCATGAAATATATTCCAGTTCGGTCATAGTTCCATAAAGCATTATGGGATACAACGTCACAGTATGAACTTAGAAAACCGGCTTTAACACATCATATGTGGACCTTATGCTTTAGCCCATCACCGTCTATCTAGGTGAAAGGTCCCAGACATATGTGTGCTAACTTTGCTATCTAGGTGAAAGGTCCGAGACATATGTATGCTAACTTTGCCTTAGCTCAACATACAGGACATGGCCTGTAAGTCCCTTGCGTTACAGCCAAACTACTTTAATATAATCAAATTATAACCTATTATAATAAAAGAAATAGACAAACCATAAGACAATAAGAAATCCATAAGAAAAGATATATAGGCAAGCAAGCAGGTTAGCCCTATAGGCTACACTTGTGAAGGCCAAAAGGATAACTGGTCCAAAAGAGAATCAGATAAGTTCATGGAGAATAGGTCCATCAATATCTATTAGCCAAGACGGTCAGTGACGCAGCCCCATGCTCTGGGTCTCTAAACCTCTGACTGCCAGAAGCTGGGAGCAGACACAGGGGATGTATCACTCGATAATTCCACTCTTCTATTTGTTCCCTCTGAAGTATCTTCACAGGCCACTCTCAGAAGAAAGGACACTGGGCTAGATGGACCATTGGTCTTACCCCATAAGGCCGTTCTTATGTTCTTAACTTCTTCCACTGATCAATGGGCTACTGAGTCACAGAGCTGGTGTAGCCACCCTAGCAGACATCCAGGGGATGCTCAGTGTGGGAGGCTGATGAGGGTCGAATGCTGCCACCTAGGGGTGCAGTTCTCTAGAACAAGGGACAGGGGCTCATAATTTCAGCTAGAGCTGGGCTGGAAAAGAAAGTTTTTTTCCCCCTAAGAAAAATTTTGACCCAGCCCCAAATGTTTCCTTTTTACCATTTTTTGGGGTGAGTTTTAATAGAAAATGGATCATTTTTCTCTGAAAGCTCAGCTGCCATGATACTGCCCAGCTGCAGCTGCCTGGATCCCCAAGAGAAATTGGAGGCTTTTCATCTGCCTTGTCCTCATAACGTAAATGAAGTTTGCACTGACGGCGTCTATGGCTGCACAGTGGGTATG
Organism: Platysternon megacephalum; assembly: GCA_003942145.1. Classification (NCBI taxonomy): domain Eukaryota; kingdom Metazoa; phylum Chordata; order Testudines; family Platysternidae; genus Platysternon; species Platysternon megacephalum. The sequence goes on from QXTE01001355.1 coordinate 5,185, forward strand.
GAAAGGTCGAAACTTCCCGACCAGTCTATGGCTGCAGTATTGTGCTCATCAGCTACTCTAACCAGCCTTCCCATCTCTGTGCAGCCACCTCCACCCTGTACAACGCCCCTTCAGCAGATCCTGTGGGCTGTGGCTACTGTGACAGGCCCTGGTAGCACATCTCTGATGAACCTGTGCTAGCCGGGAGCTGGAGACGGTCCTAGAGTAGTTGTGGAGACACAGAGATGGTGGGTGGGTGGGCCTAGCTACCAGTGGATCACTGAGATCTGTGCCTAACTTTGTGGATCCCTGGATCCTGGGTCCCCATTTTCATTCCTCATGGAGAAGAGAAGGAACTCATCTCCCCCCCCCCGTAACAATCCCAGGATATTTTGTGGAATCCCCCTTCCCTGGCCTGCACCCTGGGTTTGTAATGCAGGAAAGGAGGCTGCCAGGGAGAAAACCGGTGCTATATTATAAATTTATTATTATTATTATTTATTTTATTTCATCAAGATCACAGCTGTGACAGCATCATCATTACCGCTCGAGGTAGCCTTCTGACTAATCAGAACCATACCAACAGTGATGAGAAGCCCGGATCCCAGGAGTAGACCCTGCAGCAGAGCTGGCGCCGCAGTCCAGTTGGATAGCAGCACCGCGCATCCCCTGTGATTTGGCCTCCTGCAGTTTGCTATTGGCCATGACGGGGTTAAAGATGATGCACACGATGCCAAGCAGCTGAGGTTCCCTGATGGCCTAGTCGACCCCAAGGGAATGTGCAAACATGCTTCATAAAGACGGTGGCCTGCCTATCGGAACAGATGCTGCCTGCTGCCCGTGCAAGCTCCTCCATGACTCCTTGTCCTTTTGGGTGAAGACTTCCAGTGTCAGCGGCTCCTCTTCTAGCAGGAATTGGGTACGTTGGCAGGTTTCACGATCTTTAAAATGTGAAGTGAAGGGGAAAGGCTGCGAGCTGTTTCCATTTGCAGATGTTCTGTGCAGCGGCAGAGGACTCAGCTGGGCTGTCGGGGTGACTCAGTGACGGGGCTGGAGGGCAGGCTGCGCTAGGTAGCTTGGGAACCCCTCCCCTACATCTGCCCATGCTCCACAGTGGGATGTTCAGGCTACACAGAAATCTGACATTCAAAACGAGCTCCGAGTGTTAAAACCCTGATGCCCCAAGTCAGGATTTCTCAAGGGCTCCCATTTCTAGAGGTGCCGTGTCCTCTGGGTCTGATCCTGCCAGGGGCTGAGCTAGAGGAGACCCCACAGAATATCAGTGACTAGTTCCCAAATCACCTCAGGTTTATTTTCTCAGGGAAGCTTAATCAGCAAATGCATTTTCAAAGGTTTTATTCTCTGGTTCGATTGTCAACGCAGGAATTCAGAGCTGTGTTGCTCTGTGGTAACAGCTGCAATAGGGCATATTTCCATTTCCTGACTGGCTGAGGGCTCCAGCATTTCTACGCTGTAGAGACCCATCAGAGTTACAGGGCTACCAGCATCTCTGTCCCCTCTCTGGTCTCTGAGTGCCAGATGTCAGGCCTTGTACTCTGCCCTCTCACGAGGTGGAATCCACAATCCTCCCACCCTCAGACTGGGCCCTGGGCTACAGCACACTGCGGGGGGACTGTGCTTGCCCAGCAGGTCCGAGTGGGTTCGGCTCCTGTGGTTCTTCCCTTTGGGAGTCTGTGACTAGTGGTGAGACGAGTGACCAGCCACCCTTCTGGAACCAAAGTGCTGTTTAATGTGAATATTAGGAATAAAGTGTAACATGGGAGAATAAGAGCGTTTTAAAACAACAGTCTGTACACATCTCTGACCCCAAGCCCTCCCTCTCTGACGGGGACGCAGGCAGGCCCAGACCCTTCAGACTTCCCAGCGTTGTCTGTGCCTGTCAATCTGAAGAGCTTCTCAGCAAAAGCTGCCCCATCTCTGGACAGACTCACAGAACTGGCAAAACAAAATGTGTAACGTGGCTGGAGCCCAGAAATAGGCTCTACCCAGCTTGTAGCTCCGGTGTTGTCTCTTGACCTCCCTGCGGTGCTGACTGAGCGATGGCTTTTCTTGTGCTGTTGCTTCCCTTCTTGCTTGTTTTCCAGGCACCTGCTATTAAAATAGGAAGATCCATACTGGTTTCACCCAATACAGCCATAACATAAATATCCCAAAGATAACCCATTATAGCTCTACAGCAAACATCCCAAGAACTGGGTTTAACATACACATTCATTATGGTAGCTCAGCTCCATGTCTGTCACAATGCCGGTCCCGGGTGCTACGTATTTCATGAATACAGGTCATAGACAGTCAAAGAGAGAGAGTGAGAGAGCAATAGACTACTTTCATATGTGAAATGAAGTTCCATTTCCATGAATACTCATGCACTTGACTTTGAAATCCACTTCCTGCAAACCCTCATCGTGCCTGAATAACAGGTGCTGGAGTTACTATGTACTAGAGAGTGAGAGCTCATGGAATTAATATTTTCCATACTGACCCCAAGGCCTGTTACCACTCCGGATTCAGGCTACAGACTGACAGAACAGATCCTGAGGAGAACCAGTCAGCTATTAACCCAGGGACAGAGGAGCTACTAGACTTTTGTTTGCAGACAAGCGACTGAATGAGGGCTGAGACTGTGCGATCTTTTCAGGTTCTGAAGAAATCCAGATGACAGACGCTACCTTTTAAGTCCCACTGTAACCTGAGAAATCATCTCTGAAAAAGGGAAAGAATGGGTTGACATGTTTGTGCTAAACTACAGACGTGTAAATGTTATGCCAAAACTTTTCATTGTAATAAAATATTGCAAACCAAACTTTCATGAGGAGCAGTGAAAACTTTACTGCTTAATGGCTTTTACTTTAGAAAGTATTTCAGAAGTTCTCCACATACTGTTTGCAATGGGTTTGTGCTATTAACTCTTTGTGTAGTGAACAGTTGTATGATAGTATCCCCTGGTAACTGACCAGAAGCTGTTTCTAACACTTACATTCAGAGTCATGCACATAATTCCTCTCAAATACCACTGAAAGTCTTTCCAAAAAGTTATGACAGAAGAGAACCGCTGGTCTTTGTTTCAGTAGTGTTACAGAGCTGAGGTGCAGGAAAGGGGAATGTTATATTAGTTGTAAGTAATTTACGCCCATCACCTCTTACATGAGCATGGCTGAAGTCATTTGCACACACAAGTGGATATGAGTGCAAACGTAGTGTTTCCATATTCACCCATTTGTGACGCCAATCCCTCCCCCGCCCAGCTGAAGTAACTGTCTGTGTTAGCTTGTAATTTGCCAGGTATCTATTGACCCTTGCATGGGGAGAGGATGCAGGTCCAGTGAGGAAGATCAAATGCTCTGGATTCAGTTAACATTAACCAGGCAAAGCACTTCAGCTTCTCTTGGAGGGATTCTAGGGGGTCAGAGTGTATCACCAGGAGCATATGGTAAGGGAAAGTTAATAGAGCCTGGTTCTGATTGAATTTACACATGTAAATCTGGAGCAACCCAGTTGAAGTCACTGTTATTGAATTAAGAACCTGACACTAAGAATTTATCCCATGTGCTGGAAAGAGAAGGTGGAATAATTTGAAATCTCAGGATTGGAGAAAATAAAAAGCATATATATGAGGCAATGAAACACGTTTATAAATAGCTTCAGTGCAGGGCAGATAAATACAATGACCGTCTTCACCATGCACTTGCCATGTGTTTATAGATGTCATGATACAATGGGCCACACTTAGAAGTGGATGGCCAGAAAGTGTGTCTGTGGGAAGGTCACAACTATAAAATCACACAGTGCTCAAGTAGGCTGTGGAACTCCCAGCCACAAGATATCAATGGGGCCAAGAGCTTCTCAGGATGCAAAGAGAGATCAGATGTTTAAATGGGTAATCAGGCAATCCAATTACAGTAGTGAGAATTTTTCTTAAAAGTGTCTTGTAAGGGCTCTACACCTTCTTGCTTTACACAACAAAATATGGGATCAGGGAATCTCTTAGTTCCCTATTGCAGGGCTTCCTCCACCTTCCTTTGCAGCATCTCGTACTGGCGACTGGATACTGGGCTGGACAGACTGTAGGTCTGATCCAGTCTGGCAGTGCCTATCTTCCTATTGGTGGTATAAATCCAAGACAATGTTTTTGCTGATTTTCCTTGAGGTCCTGGGAATCTCTAGATTTGCACTGAGAGCAGAAAGATGTCTCGCTAAATATCATCTAGTGTCCTGTTCTTTTTTTTTTTCAGGAAGGAAAGTTCAAAAGTCCCCGGATCTTCCCAGTACATTATGTCAGCTGTCAATGACACCAAATTCAACTCTGTAGTGTTCCTTCTCACTGGGATACCTGGGCTGGAAGCTGTCCATATCTGGATCTCTATCCCCTTCTGCTTAATTTATGTTATTTCGATAGTAGGAAATTCAGTCATTCTGTTCATTATAAAAACAGATCCAAGCCTCCATGAGCCCATGTACATTTTCCTTTCCATGTTGGCCGTCACAGACATTAGTTTATCGATAGCCACCATACCCACGATACTGGGCATATACTTGTTTAAATCTAGGGGAATTAGCCTCAATGCCTGTTTTGCCCAGATGTTCTTCGTCCACTCGCTTTCAAAAATGGAATCCTCTGTGCTCCTGTTGATGGCCTTTGACCGCTTCATCGCAATCTGTAACCCACTAAGATATGCCTCCATCTTAACTACACCGAGAATAGCGAAGATGGGACTGGTGGCTGTTCTAAGATCAGTGGCTGTAATACTCCCACTCCCCATTCTCCTGACACGGTTCCGATACTGTCGAGACAATGTCCTCTCCCATTCCTACTGCCTGCACCAGGACGTCATGAAGGCGGCTTGTTCAGACATCTCAGTGAACAACATCTATGGCTTGTTTGTTAAAGTCTTCACGGTTGGGTTGGACTCATTCCTCATCTTCCTCTCTTATCTGATGATCATCAAAACAGTGCTGAGTGTTGCATCCCACACAGAGTGCCTGAGGGCCCTTAATACCTGCGTCTCCCACCTCTGTGCTGTCGTGCTCTTCTACATATCAGACATCGGCCTGGCTTTGATACACAGATTCGGAAATAGCTCTACTCACTTGCTTCAGATTATCCTGGGCTACGTCTACCTGCTGGTCCCACCTCTGATGAACCCAATTGTGTACAGCGTGAAAAGCAAACACCTTCGTGAGAGGATAATCAGGGCGTTTGTCAAGTGAAGGGTCAGTTCATCACCTGGCTCCAGTCCTGGTGACATGGGAGAGGAAAAATACGAGCGATGGCCATGGCCACGTATTTCATCCTGGATCCTCTTCCCCTGAGGCCCTTTGCTCTGCCCCATCTCTTCCCTGAAGACCACACCTCTACTATTCCCCTTTCCCCAAGACTCTGCCCCCTTTCCAGGCTGGAAGCCAGATCCAGGCCTTGGTAAGAGCTGCCCAAGGAACCAGAGCCACAGTGAGGCGCCCTGCACCTTCCACATTTTATCCCCCAGGATGTACAAGTCAGGGAATATGGAGAGTCTGGGGCTCCCCACAGCAACCTGTGCTCCCAAGGCAGCTCTTACCACGGCCCGACTCTGGCCTGGCTGGGAGGCGGAGCCTCAGGGAAAGTGGAGGAGCAAGAGGCTGGGCTTAGTGAGAAGATATGGGGCATGGGACAGGCCTTCTGGTGAAAAATGGGAGTAGGGTCTGAACCAACGCTGACCGCAGCAATCAGGACAGTGGGGGTGATCCTGAGTAAAGGAGGAGGCTGGGGCTGGAGGGTAGGAGACCTTGTCTTTTGGAGAAAACTGAATTAATGTAACCCCACAAAGGGGGCTCTTGTTTTAAGTATCCCAGGCTGAGAGTGAGTCATTGAAAGGACCTTTGAGGGAAGGGCAGGGTGCCTGCAGGGCCACCTCAGACCCCAAGGGGGACTCTGGGGTGGCCCCCATCCGCAGGGATTTGGGCAGAGTGGGCTGTGCTCTTGGAAGCTGTTACCAACGGTTGGATGTCAGCCCAACCCCCAGGCTGCTCTAAACTCTGCTGAGGCGGGGGGAAAACAGGCCAGGGAATCAAACCCCTGTAACTGGCTCCTTGCCATCCCTGCTCTCTGCAGCACATGTGGGAGCTCTGCTGGCACAGCAGAGAATGCAACCGGGCCTGACACTGCTCAGGTGTCTGGAAAGCTGGTCCTCTCATCTGGGCACTGCTCGGTAACTCCAGACAGCTGGGTTGGATTCCTAGGCCATGCATGACTGTGTCCAAGCCATTGGATGTCTCTGCACAGGTGGATAATAGCCTTGTCCTGCCTCACAGCGGTGGTGAGAAGATAAATACATTCAATGCGGTGAGAGACTCTGAGAACCTAAGATCGGGGCTGTGTCAGGGTTCCACAGAGCAACGCCTCTGACATTTGTCTATAAAAGGCCTCTTACCAC
>QXTE01001357.1:0-10793 GCA_003942145.1 Platysternon megacephalum
GTTTCAAAAAATCAAATTCCGTAAATTCGGAGTAATCCCGTAGTGTAGACGTACCCTAATACTAATTCTGCAGTGACAACGACAAAGGAGGTAACCAACACTTGGGCGGGCATTGAACGATCATCACCAGCCATTGACCAGCAGGGGAATAGTAAACAAGGGATTTACAATTCAATGACAGTTGTGCAAGCACCACACAATGGGGACTGCTCAACTCTTTGATTCACAAAGGCTCACCAGGCATGCCTGGGCCAGTGTCTTCCAGGCACATGGACTGAGGATATAAAATAGGGGACCGTGGCATCATGCTAGGGCTTTTCTCCTCCCCCACCTATGCTGGAAGCAACAAAAACACTGGGAAGACAAAGACACCAACTGAGGAGACTGGTCCCAGGCTTAAAAGGGGAAGCTTGTGTATTAAGAACTGAAACATCCAGTGGGGTGAGAAAATGCTAGATCTAAATACTGCCTAGTGTAACAAGTTTTAAGATTTAGACTGTGCTCTTACCTTTTATTTTCTTTAGTAACTATCTCTGACCTTTTATGCCTACCACTTATAATCTCTGTAGTTAATAAATCTGTTTTATATTTTACCTAAAACAGTTTGCTTTGCTTGAAGTGTTTGGGAAATCTCAATTCAGGTTACAAAGGCCTGTGTGTGTCCTCTCCACATCGAGGGAGGGGCGCACTGGGTTATAAACTTATACTGGTCAGGCTTCTGACCAGAGCAAAAGGGTATAGTCTGAGGTGCAAGGTTGGGTGTTTCGGAGATTTATTGGTGTCTTCTTCTGTGTGATTTCATGAATGGCTCTGGGAGCATTCATGCAATTTAGCTGGGTGTGTGGCTCCACATGCTGTTGTGCTGAGTGATAGCACCTGGAGGAGTTTGCTGCTTGTCACTAGCAAAGCATTGTGAGAAACAGCCCAGGCTAGAGAGTTAAGGGACCACAGTGGTATCCCAGTTCCAGCTTGTACCCCAGGGATCTTGTCACAAGTACTGTTGGCTAAAAAAATGTATATTTTTACTATTGGACATCAGAGCAAAATCCTATGCTAGACCAATGGTTTTCATTCAGACTTTTTGCTTACAGTACAGATCGTGGTTTACATCACACAGAAAGAAGCTCTCTTAGAGGGGGGAAAAAAAAGGTGGGGGGGTTATACATGCTACTATACTTTTGTAAAAACTCTATAGTATATTCCTTACCATATAGCATCAAAGACTACTTTGGCCTGTTTTCAATCTGATCTGAACCTATATTGTCTTAGTATGTATACACAATCTAAATAATTCAGCTATGTACTACTTCAAAGTGTTAGTGCTTGTGTATTCTATGACTGCTTTATTTGTTTATTACATCAGTGCAAATAAATATATCATGAGTGAAATCCTGACCCCATTAAAATCAGTGGCAAAATTCCCACTGACTTAAATAGAGCCAGGATTTCATCCCTTGGGTTTAGGTACCAGTGTGTGAGAAGCCCTAGAAAGATCTTTGATAGAATCCAGCAATCATTATTTAAATTGAACTTTAAAGGTGGTGCACAGTGCTACCTAGTACTTACAAATAGATAAGAGCATGTTAATGCACTTGTACAATACTCCCATGTTTTATCTGTCTAGCTAGGCATTTATATTAATCACACCACTGTGGTATTTGAATGACATATGTTGTTATTCAGTGACTGCCCAAGATAATTACACTTTATGCACTGTTATGAGTGCTAGAGAATTCAGCATTAGCTGTTCAAAGGCTCCAACCACAGCAGCCAGGTGGATGGCTCCCTAATTTCTTCAACCAGATATTTCACTAAATTAATATAACTAGGTGACCAGACAGCAAGTGTGAAAAACCGGGCGGGGGGGGGAATAGGAGCCTATATAAGAAAAAGACCCCAAAATCAGGACTGTCCCTATAAAATCAGGACATCTGGTCACCCTAGATATAACTCACAGCTGCTAGTACACTGCAAACACATTTTTAAAAGCAAGTTTTCAAGTTGTGCCAGAAAACCTCCTGGATACCCATCCTAATCTATTCACACATCTATCACACATGCACCCCCGTTCGCTTGACTCCTGTGATAGGTGTTCTGTCCCCCTCCCCCCCCCTTTAAAAATCTTATCACTCTTTGGCTGCTGGCTTCTCCATATTGCTGGCCTTCATCTGCTGCTTTGACATTTAAAGGGCAAAATGGCTAAATGGTTGAAAACTTCACAGGTATTTCATGCAAAAAGCAGAGATTTGGAAGTTGTGCCCACTGGACAGGAAAGGTATAGAAGAATATGACTGATTTCTAGCTGTCAAGTAATCTTGGAAAGTTTTCAGGGAGGTTTTTTGGGGGTGAGGGGTGGAGGGAGGTTGGTTGGTTTTTCACCCTACAACTTCTTATTATTTCTACTGGCAGAGCTCTTAATATGCCTTCTAATTCAGAAAGGCCAATGTATAGACACCCTTGTATCAGTGAAAGGTGGCCTTACAATAGGCTCTTTGATCTCAGCAGGCATTGTTAATATGTCTGCAGTGATCACTATTATTGCTCATCAGGCAAACTTGGAAACAATCAGTGTGGAACAGGTAAGATGTGAAGTTAAAGCAATAAGCATTTGTTTAATCTTTATTTTAAAAAAATAAACACAAAAAGACTGAAGGCAGGTTAGCTTTAGACTTACTTGTTAATAAGTTTAGTTTAAATACATTTTCAAAGTTTCAGAGTATGAGATCCAAATTTAGTTTAAGGGATACCCAAAAACCATTAACAGGATGACAGAAAAAGAAATAATTTTAGTTTCTGGTTACAGCTGACAGAAGGTATCATGTGAGATTGGATCACCCTGATGTTCTGGCATGTGAAAATCCTTACTGGGGTTAAATAGGGTGGATCACATTTTGTGACTGAATATATATGCATTGATTATAACGGGTAGGCAACCTTTCAGAAGTGGTGTGCTGAGTCTTCATTTATTCACTCTAATTTAAGGTTTCGCGTGCCAGTAATACATTTTAACGTTTTTAGAAGGTCTCTTTCTATAAGTCTATAATGTATAACTAAACTATTGTTGTATGTAAAGTAAATAAGGTTTTAAAAATGTTTAAGAAGCTTCACTTAAAATTAAATTAAAATGCAGAGCCCCCCCGGACCATTGGCCAGGACCCGGGCAGTGTGAGTGCCACTGAAAATCAGCTCGCGTGCCGAAGGGGTTGCCTACCCCTGGATTATAATGAACAGGATGTTTTCCAGAAATGCAGCCATACTGTATGGATTCTGTATTAATCTGCAGCTAAAGCCCTGGCCATACTTGATAGAACTGTGCTAGCAATAAACAAGTAGTTTTAAACATGGTGATTGCTATCAGGATTTCAGTGCTATTTCTCGAACCAGTTTGGACAGGGATGAGCCAAACTTAAGTAAGAAGTTAAAAGGAGAGTTGAATGGTCAAACACAGCATACTTGCATGGCCCCTATAGAGCCAAAGTAACCACACCCTTGGAATCCTGTTGAGGGCATTATTCCAAACCACCATTGGCATGGACTAATCAGCAGCCTCCCACTGTTTGGATCAGTTTCTCTGCTCTTTACACCAATATTCCACATGAGGATGGACTACAAGCTGTCAGGAACAGTATCCCTGATGAGGCCACAGCATACCTGGTGGCTGAGCTTTGTGACTTTGTCTTCACCCACAACCATTTCAGATTTGGGGACAACTTATACCTTCAAGTCAGAGGCACTGCTATGGGTACCCGCAGGGCCCCACATTATGCCAACATTTTTATGGCTGGCTTAGAACGCTTCCTCAGCTCTTGTCCCCTAACGCCCCTACTCTACTTGCGCTACACTGATGACATCTTCATCATATGGACCCATGGGAAGGAGGCCCTTGAAGAATTCCACCTGGNCTACTACAGGACAGGCCCAACAAGGAAAATAACAGAACACCACTGGCCATCACATACAGACCCCAGCTAAAACCTCTCCAGCACATCATCAACAATCTACAACCTGTTCTGGAAAATGATCCCTTACTCTCAGACCTTGGGAGGCAGGCCAGTCATCTCTTACAGACAGCCCCCAACCTGAAACAAATACTCACCAACAACTACACACCACACCACAGAAACATTAAGCCAGGAACCAATCCCTATAACAAACCCCATTGCCTACTCTGTCCCCATATCTACTCTAGCGACACCATCTGAGGACCCAACCACACCATCAGGGGCTCATTCACCTGCACATCTACTAATGTGATATATGCCATCATGTGCCAGCAATGCCCCTCTGCCATGTACATTGGCCAAACCGGACAGTCTCTAGTTAAAAGAATAAATGGACACAAATCAGACATCAGGAATGGTAACATACAAAAGCCAGTAGGCGAACACTTCAATCTCCCTGAACATTCAATAACAGATTTGAAAGTAGCCATCCTTCAACAAAAAACTTCAAAAACAGACTTCAAAGAGAAACTGCAGAACTACAATTCATTTGCAAATTTAACACCATTAATTTGGGCTTGAATAGGGACTGGGAGTGGCTGGCTCACTACAAAAGCCATTTTCCCTCTCTTGGTATTGACACTTCCTCCTCAATTATTGGGAGTGGACCACATCCACCTTGACTGAATTGGCCCTGTCAGCACTGGTTCTCCACTTGTAAGGTAACTCTCTTCTCTTCATGTGTCAGTATATTTATGCCTCTATCTGTAATTTTCACTCCATGCATCTGAAGAAGTGGTTTTTTACCCACGAAAGCTTACGCCCAAATAAATGTTAGTCTTTAAGGTGCCACCGGACTCCTCATTGTTTCTCTGTGTAGTTCTTGGTTTTCCAAATGTAAACACAGCACAAATAGCAAGTCATGGGAGAGTTTGAGTGGTTGGGAGTGACACTGACTGTATGTGCCCTATTTGTGCTCTCATGCAAGTATATAAAAAATGCAAAGCATTCAGTTCCAAGATTAGTGCGTACCCAAAATGATGTCATGACAAAGTCTTAACCACTCCTCTCTAAGAAACCAGTTTGGAACTGGTTGCATCACAGGGCAGTGTTGTTTGGTTAATATTTCTTGACTTGTGGAGTATATTTATGTTTAATATTTTCATGCCTCTCTTGGACAAGAAGTTCTTATCCTTCTAATCATATACTTTAGATAATATTGATTCTACCTTTTGTGAAGCTGGCTAATGACCAGGGGTGAAAGTGAGCCGATACGGGCCGGTACTGCGTATGGGTAAGAACCCGCACCGGCCCACACCCAGCCCACATTAAAGTGCTGGCCCCTTTTGCCTTCCCTGTCGGCGGCCCTGCTGGTAGGGTCTGATGTGGGGGAAGGGGCAGCAACGTTAAAGGATCCTCAAAGCGCTGCCGCAGCAAAGGACCATCCTTTAACGTTAAATAAATGGAGATATACCTATCTCATAGAGCTGGAAGGGACCCTGAAAGGTCATTGAGTCCAGCCCCCTGCCTTCACTAGCAGGACCAATTTTGCCCTAGATCCCTAAGTGGCCCCCTTAAGGATTGAACTCACAACCCTGGGTTTAGCAGGCCAATGCTCAAACCACTGAGCTAGCCCTCCCCCCTGTTGGTGGCTCTGCCGCTGACAGGGGAGGCAAAAGGGGCAGGGACATTAAGGAGCTGCCGCGGCAGCGTTTTAAGGATGGTCCTTTGCCGTGGCAGTGCTTTAATGTTGCTGTGCCCCACCCCCCGTTGGCGGGGGGGGGGGGGGGGGGGGGGCCGGGCACCCGCGCCCCTTTAAAACCCGGGCCCCCGGGGGCCGGCCCCCTTTCCCCCCCCCCCCCCCCCCCCCCGGGGGGGGGGGGGGGGGGGGGGGGGGGCAAAGGGAGCAGCTGCCCTGGGGCCCGTGATTTAAAAGGGCTCAGGTCTCCGGACACCGCTGCCGCTACTGCAGCAGCGGCGTCCGGCGCTCCAGGCCCTTTAAATCAACACCGGGCAGTGCTGGCCAGGTGGCCTGGAAGGGATGGCTGGGGGATGCTAACCCCCAGCCCTGCCCCTTCTGCCCAAGGCCCCACCCCTTCTGGGGGGCCACAGCCACCCCAAGTGTCCTTAGTTACTTTCACCCCTGCTAGTGACTCAAGTTTTATGTCCCCTAACTTCCTGAGATAGAGACAGCAATGAGCCCAGTGGGGACTGTCAGAAGAGATGTACTCTCACACTGTCAGCAAGCAGCCTAGAGATTTTCTTCCCCAGAAAACTCCTCCCTCACTCCACTCTCCTTGTAACAGCAGCACAGCAACTAACTCCTCCCTGTTCCTTCCAATTTTTCTGAAGGCTTGAAACCTTAACCCTGCTAAGAGTCACTTTCATTCTAACATCCTGATTCTCAGCTCTGAAGTGGATCAACCACAAAATTAGTAAAGGCAAGCTCTTCCCGGCAGCTCTCTGAAATACCTGCAGCAGGCAGCTTCAAGAAGGTACTTTTCTTTTGTTTGAAAAAGTGATAAATCATTCTGCAGCCCAGCAAACTAAACACTGTCAGCTCACTGGCTGATAGGGCATGACAGGTGCTGCACTCCTTTCTTTCACTGCTGGTCTGCTGTTGCTGTCCTATGATGAACAACTTATTGTTGAGAGGTAGAATTGTCAGCGAGACAAGCTTTTGTAGCCTGATTTAGGGTGTACTGATAATATTAATTTGGATAATAAGGGCATTTAATTTATTAATTTTATTTATTAATTTAATTTTTTTTTATTTTAATAATATCAATAATAATCATTAATATTAATAGTATGGGTTTTAGGCTCACCAATCTGTTTGATCAGAAAATAAAGTTCTTGTCCCGAATCAGGCTCCACAGAATTTATAAAGGACCCTCGGGGGTATGACAGGAAGCTCACACTGAGACAGATCTAGCCTTAAAGACTTTATTAAAATCACTAATAGTAAGTAAATGGTAAAATAATCAGAATTACAAACTTACAATTGCATTACTGCTATGCAAAAGATACATATGATAATATAGTATTATATGCTACAAAGCTTTGGTTAATATACTCACACCCTTCCTTGATAACCTGGTGGTAAGAGACACAGGAACAGCCTTGCGTTTCAGGTTTCTCAATTCTTGAGCAAGGGATGCAGTGCTTAGAAGAAACTAATGCTACGAGCTATTAAAGCGAACTTAGGGTTTACTTGACTAACTTAAAATCAAAACCTAATAAACAAAGAATAAAACTTAGGGAAACCAAGCTTAGCCTAGTTCCTTTGAAACGTAAAGTTTAAGAAGAACAAGTATAGCCTGGTAGCAATCATCGTAAATAGATAGAATAGATAGAGTGGAGGAAGTAAATAAGAATATAGTAAAGTGAGACTGGAGATGGAGCGAGAATGGAGAGAGCTCTATTGAGGTGGGTCACCTCTTTTATAGGGCAAATGCCAGAAATCCTTCCTCTTCTGCCCAAATTTCATTCCTCACCCACAGAAATGTTAGGGTACACTTACCCCATAGGCTAGTATGTATGTGCGTATTGATGACAGGTATGTACACACATCAGTCTCTTGTGGTGTACTTGTTAAGTCTGTGGGTACAACATTGAAAAAACCCCTATGCCATTCTTCACTGTCTATTAGTCTAGGTAAAGGTCTTAGACATAGGCATGGGTACTTTATCTATTTGAATAACAAGATAAAGGTCAACTTTACTTTTCTGGGTAAAAGTATTAATATAAATGTATTAACTTTGCCTTAGCTTAACATACAGGATATGGCCTGTAGGTCTCTTGCATTACAGCCAAACTTAGATTTATATTAAAGTATTACAATAAACCAAATACTTACACTATAAGAAAAGATATATGTATGTAAGCAAGCAGGTTAGTCCTATAGGCTACACTTTGTGGTCCCTGTTGTTGACTCCCTTCAACCAATGAGATTGCAGTATACAAATGTCACACTCCATTTCCATTTTAAAGAAAAAAAAATCAATTCCTCCACCCACCTACTAAGCCAGAGGTGGGCAAACTACAGCCTGCGGGCCACATCCAGTCCACGGGACTGTCCTGCCCGGCCCTTGAGCTCCCGGCCAGGGAGGCTAGCCCCCTCCTCTGCAGCCTCAGCTCGCCATGCCACTAGCGCTCTGGATGGTAGGGCTGTGAGCTCCTCCCGGGCAGCGCGGCTGTGAGAGCCGCCGGCCTGCCAGAGCCGCCAGCCTGCCCCGGTGCTCTAGACTGCGTGGTGGCATGGCTGGCTCTGGCCGAGTGGCGTGGCTGCCAGTCCTGGTGCTCTGAGCGGCATGGTAAGGGGGGGGGGTTGTATAAGGGGCAGGGGGTTCTGGGGAGCAGTCAGGGGGCAGTTGGATGGGGTGGAGGTTCTGGGGGGGGCGGTCAGGGGATGGGGAACAGGGGGGGTTGGATAGGCGTGGGAGTCCTTGGGGGCCTGTCAGGGGGTGTGGATAGGGGTCAGGGCAGTCAGAGGACAGGGAGTGGGGGGGGTTGGATGAGGGTGGGGTTCTGGGGGGGGCAGTTAGGGGCAGGAGACCCCAGAAGGAGGGCAGTCAGGGGACAAGGAGCAGGGGGGTTGGATTGGTGGGGGGTTCTGAAGAGCTGGAGGAGTGAATAAAGCCCTTGTAGTGGGGAACTAGGGTATTGCATGGGGAACATTTCTGGAGAATACTAGAGAGAGGACTCCATCTGGTGAAGTTCACATATCCCAGTACTGGGCATGAGTGGGTTCACATTCTGCGTTCTTGGTGTGAGCTCATCTCTAGAAAATACCTGCCATCTGGTGCATTCCTGAGCAAAAATATTACTGGCAGAGATAGTTCAGCAGTCCCTCCCCCACCTCAAGATCTACTTCCTAATCTCTCCCTCCTCTGAGCCCAATGAGACTCCTCTCTGACCCCAGTGAACATTAAAAGACCATCTCTGAATCTGAACTGGCCAATGTCCTCTCAGTGTTAGCACTTACCCCTGGCCCCAGTTTCCAACCGCTATGGACTCCATGCAGTGTTGTCTGCACTTGGCCCACAAAAAGCCTGCGATCAGTTTTGCATAAACACGTGTATTCTTGCAAACTTCTTGAAAACCAAAGTACTGTTTAATTTCCCCATAGTCAAGTCCAGACTGGTTAACTAAAGAAAACAAGAAGAGCACCAAACTTCACTGTGATTCTATGGGTCATTGGTTTTGGCATACCCCTTTGGAGAAATGGCAGAGCCTTTGGCCAGAAATTATTAAATTAATTCACGAAGTCAAAAAGACTTGGGCAATTATAGTAATAGAGGTACTTGTGGAGGTAACTGTGCAAGAAACTGATAAATAACTCCTGGGGCCTGATCCAAAGCTCAGTGACATCAACGGGAGTTTTCCCACTGATTTCAATGGGCTTGGGATCAGGCTCCTATAGAAATGGCCATTTTTCAACTGGCTAAAACCTGGGAAGTGGCTGTTTACTAGTAGTTCTGGAATGAAGAAGAGGGTGGCTTAGGACTTCTGCCAGGAGTGAGACTCAGCTCCCATTTTCCAGCTGCTGGAAACCATTCCCAAACCCCAGACTGTGTCCAGACATAACCTGCCACCGCAGTTGGGTCACAATTTGATCCTTAAACCCGGGACTGGTAAGGGTAGGTGGGTCACTTCAGGAGCCTGGTGGTTGGCAGGAGGAGAGGAGTCAGTTAAGGAACTAGCATGAATCAGAGAGGCCTGAGGGAATCTGCTCACGCAGGCAAGTGACTGGGGCATTTGACTGGGGCATTGCAGGAAGAGTGGGGCAGAGTAAGGCAGGATTTTTGGGACTGAGCTTCAGAAGATCTGTGGAGTTCGGAGGATGCAAGTTTTTGTTCTCTGAGGGGCAAATCAGTCAACACTCCTTCCTCCCACACATAGTGCACGCCCACACTCTCCTGTTGAAATAAAATAAAAGGAAGGGAGTTTGTTGGTATTTATTCCCAACCTCAAAGGAATAAAAAGTGTGAACTAAGGAAAGTTCTATACTTTGTGTGTTTTAATCTCTCCAGCCCTACCTACTGGCTGGTTGGGAAAATTCAAGTGCTTCTAAAACTCATTTTCCAAGGTGATAAAACTACCCATGCCAGAAAAGCTAGTAATTAAAGCTTGAAGTATACTTTTCAGGAAGCTATGGGTTGTGGGTGGAGATAGTTGGGTTTTTGGTGTTTGTTTCATTTTTGTTTTTTTGCAGCAGTTGTAAATGCAAGATCCTTTTGTTTTGAAAGGCTCAGGAGCAGTTATTCTTATTTATGTGTTTAACCAACCTGGAATTTTTTTAAACTAATCTCAGTAAAAATATATGAAGTCTACAAAATGTTAAGTGAATATGGTGGCGGGGTTTTGTTTTTTGCCTGGAACATAGTCCCTTTTTACTCCCTATATCAACAGGGGTTAAATTCTGTTCTCTTTCTTTAATAAGATCGTAATTGGGCTTAAATTTCAAATGATGGATCTGATTTTTCTAAAGTCAGCAGAGTGCATGCACATCAAAATCTTGCAATTTTTTCCCATTGAGCAAACAAAGTTAGTGACTTAAGTTACAAAGTAAATTAGAGACAGCAGTGTACCTAGTCTATAAATAACACTCTCATCGGGTTAGATGAAATCATGTCCTCAAATACCCTCATAAAAATTCACTGACTTCAGTGGGGCTGCGTAAGTGGAAGTGAATGCAGAATTTGGCCCAGTGAGCACAGAGATGTCCTTTGGCCCACAAAACTTTGAACGGTACAGACTTTGGCCCTTGAATTGATATTGTTTTACTTAATTATTTCTGTTAAATTTTATCTTGTATCTTTTCACCTATAGGTGTTAGGACAACTATGC
>QXTE01001358.1:0-16755 GCA_003942145.1 Platysternon megacephalum
TCCGGGGTCGATTCTGTACTCGGGAGAGTTTTCTAGAGGAACCAGGATGTCTCCCTTGCTCTGTTGCATAGATCGCCTGGTTGCAGCTGATTTCTCCTTCCTGAGCCAGGTCACATTCAGCTCCCTGGGGAAATGCCCCCCCATGCGGCAGCTCAGGGTGATTTCCTCCCCCGCCGTCACTGACTCGGGTTGGGAGATTTCCGACACCTCCGGGGGCCGCAGGAGACCTGGGGAATGAAACATCCAGAGACAGTTACAGGCCCCGCAAGGGGGAGACGAGGCCTGGCGGGGGCTGCTGCCCCCTCACTTCAGACAGGAGAGATCTGACCCCTCAGTGGGGCTGTTACCCCATAAAATCACCCCCGTGTGTGACACTGTTAGACCCTGACCCAGCGGCGTCTCCAGCCGGAAAGGGGGACGAGGGATATTAGCTCCCAAAGCTCATTCATCCCTCAGGGACCCCGCGGGGGGCAGCGATTCCTGCTCATTCCCCGTCCGACCCCAGGGAGCCCCCCTCACCTGTGTCCCCGGCTCAGATCTCTCTCTCAATCGGAGTCTCCCGGGGACTTTGCTGAACGGACACTCGGACTCTGAGCTCCGGACGGTTCAGATCCCGGCTGGGGATTCTCCAGCCGTGGGGAGCAGGGGGAGGGAACAAGGAGCCTCCCCCCCACCCACACCCTGACTGTCCCCCACCCCTGTGAGAGCCCCAGAGACAGCTGCAGCCCCATCACTCGCGGGAGCCTGGGGCTGCAGCCCCCCCAAGGGGAGCAGGGGGAGGGAGGTGGGGCTGCCCCCCGAGGGTACATGGCCCCAGCTCACAGGGAGAGGGGAGGGGCTGCACCATCCCCAGGGGGAGGGACTGGGCACCCGGCTCCTGCACTCACTGGGGCTCCAGCGTGGGGGGTACGTGGGGGTCAGCGAGGGGCTGATGGGGCCAGAACTGCTCCGATTTCACGGGCTGTGTTCGGCCATTTCTCTTCACCCCGGAATGGACGAGAGGCTCCAGTGACCAGAGATTTCAGACAGAGACACTGATCTGTCACCTGCAGCTCCCGGCTGCGCCTCTCCAGGGGGGTCCCTAGGGCGCCGTGTCCCACCCGGCAGACGAACTCTGCCCCCTGGTCTCTCTGCACCGAGGGGGTGAAGCTGAGTCTCGTCTCCTGCTGGAAACTTTTCCCGTTCTGAGTGCGGGGAGCTCCGGGCTCGATTCTGTACTCGGCAGAGCCCTGCAGGGGAACAGCAGCCCCGGCCCCCCTGTCCCTCCTGAGCCAGGCCACACTCAGCTCCCCGGGGAAATGCCCCCCCATGCGGCAGCTCAGGGTGATTTCCTCCCCCGCCGTCACTGACTCGGGTTGGGAGATTTCCGACACCTCCGGGGGCCGCAGGAGACCTGGGGAATGAAACATCCAGAGACAGTTACAGGCCCCGCAAGGGGGAGATGGGGCCTGGTGGGGGCTGCTGCCCCCTTGTGACGGTGCTGCCCGTGGGAGCCAGCTCAAAAGTCCTTTTAAAAATAGTTCATAGGTTATAGTCCAATGTCCATATTCAGGGTGGCTCCAGTCAAAGACTGGGGATCTCAATTCTTGTGGCTTAAGGTTCCCCCCCTCTTGAAACCAAAGCAGATTTGAGATGATGTATGATTATGTCCCAGGGTTTTTATACATTTTCAGCAGCCTTTTGGCCTGAGAAAACAATAGGCTTAATTCTCCTTCCTCTAAACATTATGGCAATTAGCACAGGGTAATTTATTCATTAAACAGTTCAGATACAGGTTACTACAACCTTTAAAGAGACATATAGACAATAATACTATTTCACTCAAGTATTATTCTAAATGTTAATACTCCTTTTTTGATCTTTAAATTAAAGTTATAGCAATAGACAAAACTTGTTTGCTTACATTATAAGACCTGAGCAAACATCTCCCCTTGAGATCTTTAACAATGCAAACTTGCATTTCAAAGCTCTATTCATTTACCTATCTTCCTAACCAGTCCTTAAGGTTTACCCATAGGTTAGGTTATTTTGTGAGTTAATTAACTTCTTCTGGCTCTGTCACCTTCCAATGAAATATTATATAACACTCATAACGTCACACCCCTCACTTCAGACAGGAGAGATCTGAGCCCTCAGTGGGGCTGTTACCCCATAAAATCACCCCCGTGTGTGACACTGTTACACCCCGACCCACGCAGCCCCCCCCAGCCCTGCAGCCCCTGGGGTGTCCCTGTCCCCTCAACCTCCACGGACTCTCTGCTCCCTCTGGGGCCACGCAGTTCCCCCTCCCCTCTGTGCACCTGGGGGCTGGTGCTCTGCCCCTGCAGGCTCCCCCGTTTCTCCCGCCCCCTTTCCTCCCATATTACACCCCCACACACACCCCCACACACACCCTCACCGTTGTCTCCTGTCTCTCCCTGGACATCTTCATCCTGTGCAGTATCCGGCACCGTGTTTGCAGCTGGTTCCCCCGTTCCCACTGCAGTGACACTGGAGGCAGCGTCTCTCCCCTGCTGCCCAGCCAGCTCTGCCGAAGCTCCTGCTGTCCCCAGCCCGGCCGGCCCTGCCTCGGTCTTGGCTGAGCTGTCCCCGTTCGGTGCAGGGGCCCCGGGACCTGGAGCAGCAGCGACAGCTTCTCCCCGTTCCTGGCACTCGCTCACTCCGGATCCAGGAGAATCTGAACAGCCTAGAGAACAAACCGAACGGGAGGGTGAGTCACCGAGGGGGCCCCGCGGGGTCAGTTCCTTTGGCAGAGCCGGAGCCCCCGGGTTACCCTGAGCCTGGGGGGCCACAGGCTGCCCCAGCCCTGCCTGGGAACAAAGGGTTAATTCAGGCCCCAGAGCCTCTGCCCAGTTCATCGGTCGGGTCTCCTGATATTTAGGCCCAGACCCTCACCAGCCCTGGCGTCCATTGCGAGAACTGAAATGGGTTTAAGCCAGTGCCTGATTCTGGGGGCCTGACTCATAGTGCTTGAGCCATGGGGGGGGGGGGGGGGTGTGAATATGGCTGTCCCCCTGTGCCCCCATCCCCCCCCCCCCCATGCAGTGTCCCCCCATCCTCCCACCGTGGGATCCACAGGCACACGCAGCGGAAGGAGACCGACCCCATAGCGTGACCCCTCTGGAGTCGCTCTCCCCTCCTTCCCCTCACCTGTGCCCTGCACCCCGTCCTGCTCCTGTGTCTCGCTCTGCTCCTGGCCCTGAGCAGGTAACAGCAGCTGCTGCTCAGACCCCTCCCCGGCGTCACTGACCCCGTCATTCCCCATCAGCGCCGTGTCCTCGCCGCGCGTCTTGTCTCCGCTCCCAGCTGGGTCCTCGGGGGGCGTCTCCACGGCACTGTAAGGAGCTAGACAGAGACAAGGAGACAGACGGGGTCAGAGCGACACACGGGGTCAGTGTGGGGGGGTCTGGGAGATGCGTCCGGCCGGAGCTCGGGGCCGGGAACGGCGGATCCCTGAGAGCAGGAGGGTGAAACCTCCCCTGGGGATGGGCCCTGCTGCAGGGGGCTCAGTCTGTAGAGAGACCCCCCAGCCCCGCAGCCCCTGGGGTGTCCCTGGCTGTGTCCCTGTCCCCTGAACCTTCCCCGGACTCTCTGCTCCCTCTGGGGCAGAGCTGGCTGGGCAGCAGGGGAGAGACACTGCCCCCAGTGTCACTGCAGTGGGAACGGGGGAGCCAGCTGTAAATACGGTGCCGGATACTGCACAGGAGGAAGATGTCCAGGGAGAGACAGGAGACAACGGTGAATGTGTGTGTGTGGGTAATATGGGAGGAAAGGGGGCAGGAGAAAAGGTGGAGCCTGGAGGGGCAGAGCAGCAAGCCCCCAGGGGCAGAGTGTGTGGGGGTTGGGTTTGGATTTGCAGTGGGTGTGAAGATCCATCGAAAGTGACCCGTGTGCCTAAGAGCAAGTGTAGATGCCCAAACGTTTAAAGTACAGATCATAACATAGCTGATCCCAGCCCAGGGGGCTTCACACACAGACACAGTGGGGGTCTGCAAGGATATAAATTCATATCTGGAAACTGACCTGTCACCTGCAGCTCCCGGCTGCGTCTCTCCAGGCGGGCCTGCAGGGCGACGTGTCCCACCCGACAGATGAACTCTGCCCCCTGGTCTCTCTGCACCGAGGGGGTGAAGCTGAGTCTCGTCTCCTGCTGGAAGCTTTTCCCGTCCTGTGTGCGGGGAGCTCCGGGGTCGATTCTGTACTCAGGAGAGTTTTCTAGAGGAACCAGAATGACTCTCTTGCTCTGTTGCATAGATCGCCTGGTTGCAGCTAATTTCTCCTTCCTGAGCCAGGTCACACTCAGCTCCCTGGGGAAATGCCCCCCCATGCGGCAGCTCAGGGTGATTTCCTCCCCCGCCGTCACTGACTCTGGATGGGAGAGTTCCGACACCTCCGGGGGCCGCAGGAGACCTGGGGAATGAAACATCCAGGGACAGTTACAGGCCCCGCAAGGGGAAGACGGGGCCTGGTGGGGGCTGGTGCCCCCTCCCTTCAGACAGGAGAGATCTGACCCCTCAGTGGGGCTGTTACCCCATAAAATCACCCCCGTGTGTGACACTGTTACACCCCGACCCACGCAGCCCCCCCCAGCCCTGCAGCCCCTGGGGTGTCCCTGTCCCCTCAACCTCCACGGACTCTCTGCTCCCTCTGGGGCCACGCAGTTCCCCCTCCCCCCTGTGCACCTGGGGGCTGGTGCTCTGCCCCTCCAGGCTCCCCCGTTTCTCCCGCCCCCTTTCCTCCCATATTACACCCCCACACACACACACACACCCACACACACACACACTCACCGTTGTCTCCTGTCTCTCCCTGGACATCTTCATCCTGTGCAGTATCCGGCACCGTATTTACAGCTGGTTCCCCCGTTCCCACTGCAGTGACGTTGGGGGCAGCATCTCTCCCCTGCTGCCCAGCCAGCTCTGCCGAAGCTCCTGCTGTCCCCAGCCCAGCCGGCCCTGCCTCGGTCTTGGCTGAGCTGTCCCCGTTCGGTGCAGGGGCCCCGGGACCTGGAGCAGCAGCGACAGCTTCTCCCCGTTCCTGGCACTCGCTCACTCCGGATCCAGGAGAATCTGAACAGCCTAGAGAACAAACCGAACGGGAGGGTGAGTCACCGAGGGGGCCCCGCGGGGTCAGTTCCTTTGGCAGAGCCGGAGCCCCCGGGTTACCCTGAGCCTGGGGGGCCACAGGCTGCCCCTGCCCCAGCCCTGCCTGGGAGTCAAATCTTCCCTGCTCCGTCACATCTCTCCCCCCTTGGAGACTGAACTGAGCGGGGTCCACCTCCAGGGAGACACGGCAATCGCTCCGCAGGGACAGCCCCGCGCCCACCCTGTAAACGGAGAACTTGGTGTCCGGAGCATCCACCCCCCCAGAGAAGCTGGCCTGGGGCCCTTCTCTCTCTTGAGCAGTTGATAAGCTGCCAGCCCCCCCTGCCTGGGAAGCCTGCCCCTCATCCATCTGGGCCTCTGTGACGGAGCAGGGAGCCGGGCGGATTTGACCTGGGAATGTTGCAGGGGAGTTACATTGGGGATGGGAAGGAAGCTACCTGAGCTGTAACCTGAGCCAGGAGGGGGGTGGGAGAAGTGACACCTTCGGCCGGAGACTGAACAAAGGGGAGGAGGAGCAGGGGGAGGGGGAGACCTGCGGGAGGAGTTTTTGGTTTCAGTTTTGGGCTGGGTGGTGAAACGCAGGGAACCCCAAGCTGGGGGCTAAGTTCCCTAAACCCCCCCAGAAGGACTTGATTGAGGGGTTCTGGTTGTACCTACAAGTTCTGCTTGGGATTGTGTTCCTGTCGTCTAATAAACCTTCCGTTTTACTGGCTGGCTGAGAGTCACGGTGAATCCCAGGAAGAGGGGTGCAGGGCCCAGACTCCCCCACACTCCGTGACAGCCTCTACCAAGTTAACCCGGTGTGGGTTCAGTCTGCTCAGTCTGTCCTTGAGCTTGGGGCACTGGGCCCGAATGTGGCCTCTTTGGCCACAGTAATAGCAGCTCATGTCCCGTTGGTCCCCTCGAGCGGGTCGGTCGGTCCTGACGCCGGATGTTCCCCTTTGGTGGGGGTTCTCCCTATTTTCCCTATGGGAGGTCCCATGGTGACTCTCTCGCTGCATCGCGGCGGGCCTGTTCCTGTGGGACCCCTCCCTGGTATCCCCTGCCCGACTGTTCACAAACTCGTCGGCCAGCTGCCCTGCATGCTGCGGACTCTCTGGCTTTTTGTCCACCAACCACAGCCTCAGGTCGGAGTGGCACTGCTCATACAGGTGCTCCAGTACNGTCTCTCTTCATGCTGCCTCTGTTTCTCACGATCGGCCAGCTCTCTCAGTTTTAGCTTTTTTTCCCATTCCAGCCGCCCCCGCTCCACGGATGCTGAGCGTCGCCGGGAGGATCCCCTGCTGGCCGGCGAGCTTCTCCGGGAGGATTCCCTGCTGGCCGGGGGGGTCACGGTGCCCTCGGTATTCGCTGGGCTCCTCCCCACCCTTCCCCTAGGCATAGGAAGGGGGGGGCTCGGGAAGCCCTCAGCAGCCGGCTGACCACTCCCAGCTGGGACAGACACTGGTGCCTGCGCTGCATCTGCCAGGCTGCTTCCCTCAGAGACAGGAATCAGATCATTCAAGCGATCTCCCTCCTCCAGCTGGGCAATGAGCTGTTCTTTAGTGAGCCTCCCAATGCGCAGCCCCCTCTGCTTGCACAGCTCCACCAGGTCGCTCTTTAGCCACTTGGCATACATCGTCCTGCTGGCCACTCTCAGGCCTGGGTGCTCACCGCTCCCCACAGTCTCCAGGGAGACCCCTAGTGTGCCAGCCCTTCTCGAGGTCACCACCTCTCTGCCAGGGTCGAGCTGCAGACTCCTCCGCCCCTGGGACCGCTCGCCGCGATCCCCGGGGGACCCTGTTACTGCAAAAGTCCTTCTCGCTGGTCACACACTCCCAGGGGTTAATCGCCCCTGAAACCGTCCCCCGCTGACTCTTCGCCTGGTCCCCGTTTTACTGCTCCCCAGTCACTTACTGCAGGAAGCGCCGTCCATGGGGTGCAGTAGATCCCACCTCTGCCACCAGTTGTCACGGAGAGTGGGGGAGACAGGGCCCTGCACCCCTCTTCCTGGGATTCACCGTGACTCTCAGCCAGCCAGTAAAACGGAAGGTTTATTAGACGACAGGAACACAGTCCCAAGCAGAACTTGTAGGTACAGCCAGAACCCCTCAATCAAGTCCTTCTGGGGGGGTTTAGGGAACTTAGCCCCCAGCTTGGGGTTCCCTGCGTTTCACCACCCAGCCCAAAACTGAAACTAGAAACTCCTCCAGCAGCTCTCTCCCCCTCCCCCTGCTCCTCCTCTCCTTTGTTCAGTCTCCTGGCCGAAGGTGTCACTTCTCCCACCCCCCCTCCTGGCTCAGGTTACAGCTCAGGTAGCTTCCTTCCCATCCCCAATGTAACTCCCCTGCAACATTCCCAGGTCAAATACACCCTGCTCCGTCACAGGAGCCAATCTCCCCATCAGGTGTTCCCCGTTCAGAGTCACTGGGAAAGCAGCCCAAAACCTGGAGACAGAGGTCAAGGACATGCTGGCTTTAGATGTGATCCAGCCGTTCAACAGCCCACGGGCCTCACCCGTGGGGCTGGTGCCCAGGGAAGACAGGATGGTCTGGTTTTGTGGGGACTTAAAGCCATCACCGTGTCCGATGCCTACCCCATGCCTAGGCCTGGGGAGATTCTAGACAAGCTGAGGGGGATGGAGAACGTGGCCCTGGCGTACATCGATGACATGTGTGTCTTTAGCCAGACCTGGGAGGAACGTGTGTCCCAGGTGAAGAGGTTGCTGGGCTGCCTCAAGGAGGCAGGACTGACGGTAAAAGCCGAAAAGTGCAAGGTGGAGATGATCAGAGATTGGCCCATTCCCCAGACCAAGAAACAAGTCCAGGCCTTTATCAGGATGGCGGGGTGCTACTGGAGGTTGGTACCCCACGTTAGCCCCCTAGCTGCCCCCATCCCTGAGCTATGTGAGAGGGGTAAGCCAGACAAGGTGGTCTGGACCGAGCAGTGCCAGAGGACTCTCTGTATACTTAAGGAGGCTCTAATCCAGGGCCCGGTAAATCTGGTAGGACCCTCTGGCTTCCCCAGGACCCCGCCTGGGCGGACTCGCTGTGGGACGCGCACAGAGGGGCATATGCTGAATGCTCCAAGGAGAGACCCAGGAGGTGAAGCCGTGTGAGCTTCTTGCCCTGAAGACAGTCTGCTCCGAGGGAGAGGAGGCTCCCCAAAGTCCTGACTGGCTTTGTGGGGAGCAGTTCCAGAGCATCGCCCAGGGACTCCGTGACATAAGCCAGTTCCTGATTCGGGGACGGGGGGGCTGATTCATAGTGCTTGAGCCGGGGGGGCTGGTGAATACGGCTGGCCCCATGTGACCCCCCTCAGCCCCCCCCATGCAGTGACCCCCCCATCCTCCCACCATGGGATCCACAGGCACACGCAGCAGAAGGAGACCGACCCCATAGCGTGACCCCTCTGGAGTCACTCTCCCCTCCTGCCCCTCACCTGTGCCCTGCGCCCCGTCCTGCTCCTGTGTCTCGCTCTGTTCCTGGCCCTGAACAGGTAACAGCGGCTCCTGCTCAGACCCCTCCCCGGCGTCACTGACCCCGTCATTCCCCATCAGCGCCGTGTCCTCGCCGCGCGTCTTGTCTCCGCTCCCAGCTGGGTCCTCGGGGGGCGTCTCCACGGCACTGTAAGGAGCTAGACAGAGACAAGGAGACAGACGGGGTCAGTGTGGGGGGGTCTGGGAGATGCGTCCGGCCGGAGCTCCAGGCAGGAGGGTAAAACCTCCCCTGGGGATGGACCCTGCTGCAGGGGGCTCAGTCTGTAGAGAGACCCCCCTACCCCCCAGCCCCTGGCTGTGTCCCTGTCCCCTCAGCCTCCCCGGACTCTCTGCTCCCTCTGGGGCCACGCAGCCCCCCAGCCCCTGGGGTGTCCCTGGCTGTGTCCCCGTCCCCTCAGCCTCCCCGGACTCTCTGCTCCCG
Source organism: Platysternon megacephalum (assembly GCA_003942145.1). NCBI lineage: Eukaryota > Metazoa > Chordata > Testudines > Platysternidae > Platysternon > Platysternon megacephalum. Next base: position 9,005 of record QXTE01001358.1, read on the forward strand.
CTGGGTCCCCACAGCCACTGGGCTGGGCCCGTGTTACCTTTCCGCACCCTCCGCCGTCTCCAGCAGTAAATGGCTAATGCAGCCACAGCTCCCCCTGCGACCAGGATCCCCAGAGTCACCCCGATCGCGGTGCTGGTGTGATCCGCTCGTGCTCTTGGGACTAGGAGAGAAAATTTAGACCTGGCTCATGGTGCCTCTGGTTCCCCGTAGCAAGGGGACACTGGGGGCTGTTCGGCCGGGCCGTGCTCCCACCCTGCCAGGCATTGTTTGCTGTGCTGAGGATGGAGACTCCAGCCACTTGGAGCAGCTGCAGAACCAGCCAAAGCAGGGGGTGCTGCACCGGGGGGGTGAAATGGGGCCCAGCTGGAGCCACTCCCCCCCCAGCACCCCTGGACTTGGAGCTCTGCAGGGGTGACCCCCCCACACCCCACCCAGGGGGCACTAGCGCCCTGGCGGGCCTTCCCTTTCCATGGGGGCTGGGGGACGACGTGGGGAGCAGCCAGCCAGACACACCCTCCGGAGCAGGGGCCTGTGGCCAGCCAGAGACCGTCCTGCAGCTCTGACCGGACTCTCCGTGCACGGGCTGTTTGCTCCAGCCATGCAGGAACTGGGCAGCAGTACGGCTAGCGTTGCTAAAACACAGACACTCCTAAGAAGTGTCAGGCACTGGGCATTCCTGTAAACACTCCGGACGGGTCGCACAGGCCGGCACCAACATGGAGTTGTGGCATAAACACACTCCCTGAAGGTGGTACAGGGACACTGACCCCTCCTCAGGTAAGGCCGGGATCACGGGGTAATAAATGAAGAAGATTTGTTTGAACCAGCAGGTACCAGGTGTAGAGTGATCACTGACCACATCAGAAGGGTAACACGTCACTTGTTGGTATCACTGTATAAAAAAGAAATCACAAGAGGGACATCTTTGTCCAGCCGAGGGGGCCGTGGAAAGTCCCACCACTGACTGCACTGAGTCCATTGTGACAGGCACACACGTGTTAGTGCACCTGGAGCACGTACAGGGCACCGGTACCGGGCTTCGTTGACAACCTGGCCGAGCACCGAGTACATGGTCTTTTGGGTAATACTCTGGAGATCTGCTGAGCCAGCTACATGTGCAGAGCCGGGGCGGCACACGGAGAGAGCACACACCAGACAAGTGACATGGTCAGTGACCACTCTACCCCGGTACCCGCTGGTTCGAAAAAACCTCTTCATCTGTTAGCCCATCCCCCGGCCTTCTCTGAGGAGGGATCCGTGTGTTTATGCCATAACTTAGCATTGTTATTATCCACCACAACCCCAACACTTTTCAGAGTCACTGCTGCCCAGGACGGAGTCCTGCACTCTTTGCTTGCGCCCAGCTGACCAAGTGACCCCAATGGCTCTGTACCAGGGACCAGTGATCCCCTTCGTTACCTACCACTCCCCTCATGGTGCGCTGCCCTCTTCCCCCGCCCGGGGTCTGTCTGCTCCGGTTACACTGGAAGCTGCTCAGGGCAGGGACCGTGTCTGGGCAGCGCCTGGCACAATGGGCCCCCCCACGCGTGCACCATAATAGACAGGATCAGTTATGATCAAGGCTCCATCCCTGGGCAGCAGACTCTGTGATGGCAGGCGGGGGGATGTGCTCGCCGGTATTTTGGCTGCACAGGGATCTTCCTGCCCATTGGCTCCTCCAGCCCCTCCCCACTTCTCACCCCTGCCAGGCTGGGCCGTCCCTTGTGCCCACTGCCCCACACCAGGTGCCAGCACGCGTCCGTCTGTCCGTCCCCAACCATCCCAGCAGAGTCAGTCTGCTCCTGCTTAGGGGGCGTGGAGGGGACAAGGGACAATGTGAATCTCTCCCAGTCAGTGATAAAGGGGGGCCTGGACCCCAGGATCCTGCCCTCCCCCCAGTGCAGACTCACCTGTGACAGCCAGGGGGAACCCCTCCTGCAGGGGCTGGGCCAGAGCCGCGTGGCTGACGCGACAGGAGAAGATGCTGCCGGAGTCGCTCGCGGTGGGGGTGAAGGTGTAGGTCAGGGTGAGGTTAAAGGTCCCGTCCGGGTTCCTCTGGGGGGCAGAGCGGGTGGCGTCGGTCAGAACCCGCCCGTCTCTCAGCCACGTGACGGTGACGTCCTGGGGGTAGAATCCCCACACGTGGCAGGGGAAGGAGCTCGCTGTGTCTGTCCCGGCCGATCGCCTGGGGATGGAGAGTCTGGGAGCAGCTGGAACGAGAGGCAGAGAACGTGAGTGTAGCGTTAGCTCAGTGACCGTCACTGTCCTGCGTGGGGCTGAGCCCCCGGCCACTGCACCAGCACCCGGCCCGTTCCTGTGGCTGGGGTACAACACGCTGTGTCCGTGAGGGGCTGCACCGTTCTGTCACACACGGTGCACACACACGGTGCACACGCACACACACGCACACACACGGTGTGCACACACACACGCACACCAGGTCTTTCACGTTCCCTTGCTCGCACGCACACAAGCCTCTCAGGCCTGCCAGCCCGAGCAGCAGCGGGACAACGGCTACTCACGGTTTCTAGGCCGGGACTTTTGTGCCATCCTTACCCAACACCCGGAGGGTCGTATTGCTCTGCTGCTGCTCCGCACCGTAGCCGACCACACATATATACTGCCCCTCGTCCGACATTTGTACGTTCTCCATCCCCAGGGAGGCGTTCCCGATCAGTAACTCCTGCTCGGAGATGCTCATCCCCGGTGCGAATGTTTCCTTCCCCCGGTCGTACTGCGCCACGCTCTGATCTGAGAAATACCAGTGAACCTGCAGGGCGGTTAGATCGATCGGCCCCCCGATATTGAACCGGCATTTCAGCAGCGCTGCAGAGCCCAGCACAGCCGAGGAGGAGGGCGGGGTGTATATCGTCAGTGGGTCACCTGTAAAGAGAAATGGGTAAATAAACCACACAGGTTTGCAGTCCTGGGAACTGTCTCTGATTTCAGGCAGGACCCTGTGCGGTCTGGGAACCTGCTGCAGAATCTGTTTCCAGCCCTTCTAGGAATGAAGGAAACCGTCCAAACGTTCTCCGGAGTGTGACTGACACATTGATTTCTGCAGAGAGCTCGAAACGATTGCTCGGAGAGGGATGAGGCACCCCAGTTCTAGCAGCATGGTGTTCACTCTGGAGCTGAATGACAACATGATCATTTATGTTGCTATTAAGGGCTAGCTACCTGCTCGGGGCTGCAAAGCATCAGGCACCACACATGACACTCACAGGCCTGCAGTCCAGCTGAGACGTCACACCCAGAGACTTGGGTCTGTCACAGCAGGACCTGGGTTCCAGGCCCAGCTCTGCTGGAAGTGAGCTACCCCTGGGTAAAAAGGGGAGCGATGCAGCTCCCCCTCAGCCCAGGAAGGCATGAGACTTTGCTCTCTTATGAAGTGTGGATAATTATTAACTAGAAGAGCAAACAGTGAACAAGGTGGCCTGGCAGGGGGAGGCCAGAATCCGTGACCCCTAGTGAGTGTTTTCACAGAGGCATGTAGGCAAGTGTTACCCACTGATTCAATGTTAGCCAAGTGTCCCCCTGTAATGCCGGTTCACATAATAAGGCAAGACTTATTCAACTGCGGAACTCACTGCAACAAGATGTTGGTGCAAAGAATTTAGCAAGATTCTGAAAGGGATTGAACATCCACTTGGAATACAGGAATAGCCAGAGTTAGAATGGTTCATGCAAACGTTTTGGAAGGGATATTAAACCTCCTGCTTCAGGGCTTCAGTTGATCTCTAGCTATTAGAGACCAGGATGTGACCTTCACGGGGAGCAGATTATCGACTGCTCGGAGATAAAGGAATATGCCTGTAGCCCAGGTGGGAGAGATCTGTGCTGCCAGCAAGCCTGCAAGCAGCATGCCCCTGGGGCGGAGCTTCAAGCTCCACAGGTCAGGCCTGTTCCCAGCTGGGGACCCCTGCGTTTCTCGGCTGAGACCCACCAGCTTTCTTTTCAGATAAGAAATTGTCATTCTTTGGAGAGAGACACTGAAACGAGCGAAGGGCTTTGACTTGCAGGAGGCAGGCGTTGGTGTCTGTGGGTGCTGTCATGTTTATGCATTATCGAGGCCTCCCCCTTGCAAAATGTCTCTGGACAGGATCCCAGCTGGTACGGCCAGGGCCCATCGTGCCCAGCCAGTCTGGCCAATTGTATAGCCCAGGCCAGAGAAGCGCTCCAGGGATTCCTACGTCCAGCAGAGCTCCAGCCGTGCCGCCAGAGAGACGCCCAATCGCGCTTCGCTGACACCAGGTGCTGGAGAAGCACCTGTTCCCTGGCGAGTTGTTCCAGGAATTAACTCCCCTCCCGGTTAAACACGGTGACTCTTTCCTAGCCTGAGCATGTCCCGTTACAGCTCCCCAGCTGCTGGCTCTGGTTCTGCCTTTGCTAGGGGACAGGGCCCTCTGCTGCGAGAGTTTGTTCCTCGCGTGGGCGCTTCTAGACCAGGGTCCTGCCATCCCCTCTGAACCTTCTCTGTGCTAAGCTGAGCAGACCGAGCGCCTTGGGGTACGTCCACAGTGCAAAGAGAAACCCGCAGCACCAAGTGGGCCCACGTCTATTAACTCCGGCTCCCAGGGCTTGGGCTGCAGGGCTAAAAATGTTCCCAGCTAGGCTGGAGCCCAGGCCCCGAGACCTGCCCCCCTCGCCGTGTCTCCGAGCCAGGGCTCCAGCCCCGCTACCCGGCTGTTCTGTTCATGTGGGAAGTTTGAACAAGTTGACAAATCCCTGCCCGGTAAATATCAGCACCGAAACAGTCCCCACCCCAGTGAACTTAGAGGCATTAGAGAGGAATCTAGCCATGGGATCCTGCTACTGAACAGGGTGTTACCACAACGTGAGCAGCTTACAGCGGCCGGGTCGTTTCCCACGCTGCTACTGGCAACCCTGCAGCGCGAGCCCGGGGCACTAGACCTGGGCTGTGGGACTCAGCGCCGTGGGTTTTTCCTGGCAGTGCAGACGGACCCAAGTCTCTGTCCGTGAGGCAGGTCTCTGCCCCTCTGGCCAGGGTCCAGGAGCGCCTGACCACGCTCACCACCGAGCCTTCGAAGGGCCCTTTCCCCTTGGCTCAGCTCCAGGGGGTTTCAGGTTCTGCCTGCGGTGAAATCCTGCTGTTCCCCAGCTGTGCCCGGCACCCAGCACAGGCCCTGGCTTCCCGAGGACGGAGCTGGCCAGAGAGACGGCAGAGCTGCCGGCAGCTCAATCTGCACAGAAAGGCCAGCCCCCACACTGCACACAGCACCCATAGCCAGACCCACCCCCCCGCACACAGCACCCATAGCCCCACAACCCCCCCCCCACCCCCCCCCCCACCCCCCCCCCCACCCCCCCCCCCACCCCCCCCCCGCCCCCCCCCCAGCCCCCCACACCCCCCACCCCCCCCCCCCCCCCCCCACCACCCCGCCCCAGGCACCCCCCCCCCCCCCCCCCACAGCACCCCTAGCCACAAAGCGGCCCTCCCCCCCGCCCCGGTCTGTCCCCCCCCCCGCCCCCCCCGTCCCCCCCCCCCCCCCCCCCCCACCGCAACCCCCCCCCCCCCCCCCCCCGTCCCCCCCCCCCCCCCCCCCCTAACCCCCAAACGGCCCCCCCCCCCCCCCCCGTCCTGCCCCCCCCCCCCCCCCCCCCACCGCCCCCCCCCCCCCCCCCGTCTGGCCCCCCCCCCCCCCCCCCTCTCCCCCCCCCCCCCCCCCCCCGCACACAGCACCCAGAGCCAGACCCGCCCCCCCGCACACAGCACCCAGAGCCAGACCCGCCCCCCCGCACACAGCACCCATCGCCAGACCCCCCCCCCCCGCACACAGCACCCATCGCCAGACCCCCCCCCCCCGCACACAGCACCCATAGCCAGACCCCCCCCCCCCCCCCCCCCCACAGCACCCATAGCCAGACCCCCCGCCCCCCCCGCACACAGCACCCATAGCCAGAAAGCGGCTCTCCCTCTCGCCCTGGTCTGTCCCCCCCTCCGCACAGCCTGTCCCCTCTCACCTCTCCCATGTACACAATCCCTCGCACCTCCGGGTCATTCACACGGGCCCAGAGCAGAGCTGGGCTCTGCTATGACAGAGCCAGTCTTGGGCTCCATCCCCGGGACTTTACTCTGCTGGGGGGCCCCGGGGCCCTGCCCTGCCCCAGGACACCGGGGTCTGTACTTACCACCCACCCCGAGGACGAGGAGGGGGATGAGGAGAACCCTCAGCCCCATGGTCCCTGCCCTCCGTCCCCAGCGTCACTGTCTCCTTCTCCGGGGCTGGCAGGGCTCCCAGCGAATTCCCTTTCACTTTCCATGGGTCACGGGGAGCAGCTGTAACACCGGGCAAAGGGTGGAGATCAGGAGTTCTGATATCGCCGGGCGAGGCTCAGATGCACCTGGCACCAACGTGCTCCCTGGGACCGGCCCTGCCCCCTGGCCCCCCACACCAGCACTCTGGGGGCCCAGCTGGGGCAGGGCCAGCCCGACACAGACGCTGCCCCAGGCAGGGTCCCTAGGCTGGGTCCCAGGGGTGTTATTCTGCCCCGGGAGCCACCTGGGTCCGACTAACCCTGCTGAGGCGCTGGTCAAGTCAGGCTGTAGATTACATGGTCACAAGCTGTCCCTGGTACCCCGCCCCCCGCCCCGTTTGAGCTTCGCCCCGCTGTGGGGCAGGCAGCGCTAGGATCCCCATTGCCCAGAGGGGACCCGAGGCCCCAAGAGGCCGAGTGACGGGCTGTTACGGACTCCCAGGTCATGCCCACTCTTGGCCCCGTGCGGTCCATGGGGGGAACCCCCTTCAGTGAGACAGCCCTTCTCGGGGGTCCACCCTCTCTCGGGGTTAGGCCCCTCTGCCTCCTGGACCCACACCTCTCTGAGCCTTAGCACACCTGTCTCTGCCGTGGGCCCCCTCAGGGAGTCCCCTTGCTCTGGGCCCCCGGGGCCTTTGTTGGGTGTGATTTGTTAGACTGTTATAGCTTATTAAAATAGGTGTATGTTAAACCCAGTATGTAATTTGTAAGGATAGAGCAGCAGTTCAAAATGGAGTCTGAACCACCATTTTGTAAACTCCATCTTGTCCCCCCCGGTGTGCCCTGTCATCCCGGCCTGGAAACAACCGGATCAAACTGGTTTTTCCCGCCACGGGGTGAGCTCAAGAGCAGTTTTACCTCAGACTGTTCCCGCCTTTGCCTGGACCGTACCATGTTTTCCCGCCACCGACGGCGGAAAAGGCCGGTGCTCACAGACAAGTGGCGCAGTCCGTCCTAGTGACTGCGCGTGCGCGGCTCAGGCCATCCGTGCATCGTCTGTAGTCGGGTTTTACACGGTTATTGCCAGGGTGATTTTGGGTTCTGGGCCTGAGCTTCATGCTCCCGTTGTAAGCGGCTGTTTCCCTGTTTAGTGTTAATTTCTACAGCCACTGTTTATTCCTGCTTCTCCCCTGCCCCGCATTGTCCTCAGTCCACCACACACTTACCTGCGGTTTCTAGCTTTACCCATCGTCAGTCGTTATTTCTCCCACCACACACAGGGGCGAGGGAGGGGGCCTGTCTGTGCACCAGGCCGCCGGGGACAGACTCGGGGCTCCTCTTCTGAGCAAAAGGGGCTTGTCTGATCTCCCGATCCCTGCACCACTAGACACAGAGTTACCTGGGCTCCCCTGTGAGGTGACACCTCCACTCGAGGGAATAATGCCCCGTTCTCTAGCCCCCAGCGACTCTCAGCCAGCACAGGAAACTCTCTGACCCTCAGGCCTGGCCTCCCTCAGCCCAGCACATCCCAG
>QXTE01001363.1:0-11905 GCA_003942145.1 Platysternon megacephalum
GAAGATGATATTCACTGTAAGAGCTTTTGGAGAGTACTGGGGTTAGTGGGGCCACCTGCACATGAGGGAGAAAGGAGGGGGTTGGGGTAAATGTGTTAATTGGTGGGGGATGGTCAGATCCCAGGTCAGACTGTCTGGCCAAGAGTTACAACAACAAACTGCCTGTGATCAAAGTGAATGAGGAGAAAGAGTTCTCAGGCTACCGGGGCTCGTGCATCTGAGTCTCTGAGGTTCCTTTGTCCCACCCTTTGCCTGTAATCCCCAGTCCTGCATTGCAATGGTTTAGGGGACTGAGCCAAACTGTTACCACTTCCCTTCCTTTATGGAAAGGGCACATCCCGGGGAAAGCTCCCATTGGAAAGTGTTCCAGCCCCTTCCCTGGGAGCTGGGTCTGCCCAGTGCTGACCAGTCCTTCCCGCCCTGTGCAAACGTAGACCAGGATGTGACAACACAGCAATAAGTCCCAACAGACTGTGCATTGGTGATCAATAGGTGCTCAACCATTGGCTGTATTGTGGGCCCAAGGCAGAAGGCTGAGATACGTACTTGGGGGATATTCTTATCTCAGGATATGTGGGGTTCAAAGTATAGAAAAAACTCCTGTTTAAAATCCTCTAAATATATAAGGCGTTTGGAAGCCCTGAGGAGTGGGTGTCAAGTCCCAGAGGGAGATTTAGCCCCATAAGAAACACAGTCACGCACAACCTGCTGGGCTCTGCTCAGCTTACAGTCTGGCTTCCTAATTTTACATTTTTATTTTAAAAATTAAAAAGCAAATCCTAGCTCTGGTTGGAAAATAGGATTTTTTTCTGTGGAACTTTTGGACAACAATGAATTTTTTTTAGCATTCACCAAACTTTTCTGTGGGACATTTCAACTTTTCAGTGAGAATCAAAAATCAAAATCTTTGAGCTGAAAAAGAAAATATTTTGATTTATAATAGTGCAAGATTTCCTTCTTGGAGCTGTAATTCAGGTGCCTCATGCTCCTGGTCTCCTCTTTGAGACAAGTGTCAGGGGGTAGCCGTGTTAGTCTGTATCCACAAAAACAACAAGGAGTCCGGTGGCACCTTAAAGACTAACAGATTTATTTGGGCATAAGCTTTCGTGGGTAAAAAAAAAAATTTTTCCCACGAAAGCTTANAACTGAACTTCAAGTCCCCTGCAATATCACAATATTTCCGTTTTGGGGCATTTGTTTTTTGAAAACGAAAGCTGCCTCTGTTTGTGACAAAAGAGCTCTGTCAAAAACCCAGACAGACAGTTTCCACTGAACATCTTCAACAGCTGTATTTAAAAATTCTTCTGCTACAGTATCCCTTAGCGACCCTGCTCAGGATCAGGCTCCATTGTGCTCAGTGCTGCCCATGGGGGAGCCCTGCCCAGGCTGGGGGAGAGGTGGGAGCCGTAGGGTTAGAGTTTGTGCTCAGCAAGGTGCCTTCCATTAAAGGCATCTACACCCAAGTGACAATGTGTAACTGTCATTCTCTCCCCAGATACCTCGGTGGATTGGCTGGGAAGCTCCAGGGTGAGTCACAGCTTTTAATAACAACAAAATGAAGTGATAGAAAAGAGAGATTTATTTGCCTGTTCCAGTGACCCGTGGCCTGGGAACATGGATTTATCTGGTATTCCCAGGCTTCAGATTACGTGTCTGGTAACCCTCCCTGCTACAGGCCTCCCAAAGGGGAAGGAAGAGAGGCAAGGGGTGGAATCCTGGGAGTTTCCCATTGACTTCAGTGGGGGCAGGATTTCCCCCAATGGGTCTTGTTGCATGGCAGGCCCTCACCGCCACAGCGTCTCCTGCTGGTCAGTCCAGGAATTAGCTTAGCCTCAGAGCACCTCCTGCTGGCCAGTATCCCCCTACCGGTACCTGCTTCCTCGTCAATCTCCACCACTGTACTTCAGGGCACTTCAGACCCCGCATCCCTCCCTGACCCTCATCCTGGGGTGCTGCCCCATAGCAACACCCCACACACTCTGGGTCTCCCCTCCCAGGGAAACCCCTCCCCCTATACCCACCTTGCCTCAGTCATCATCTAGCCCCCTTTCTCTGGGGCAAACTGCAGTCATAGAATCATAGAATCATAGAATCATAGAATCTCAGGGTTGGAAGGGACCTCAGGAGGTCATCTAGTCCAACCCCCTGCTCAAAGCAGGACCAAACCCAACTAAATCAGCCCAGCCAGGGCTTTGTCAAGCCTGACCTTAAAAACCTCTAAGGAAGGAGATTCCACTACCTCCCTAGGTAACCCATTCCAGTTCTTCACCACCCTACTAGTGAAAAAGTTTTTCCTAATGTCCAACCTAAACCTCCCCCTCTGCAACTTGAGACCATTACTCCTTGTTCTGTCATCTTCTATCACTGAGAACAGTCTAGATCCATCCTCTTTGGAACCCCCTTTCAGGTAGTTGAAAGCAGCTATCAAATCGCCCCTCATTCTTCTCTTCTGCAGACTAAACAATCCCAGTTCCCTCAGCCTCTCCTCGTAAGTCATGTGCTCCAGCCCCCTAATCATTTTTGTTGCCCTCCGCTGGACTCTCTCCAATTTATCCACATCCTTCTTGTAGTGTGGGGCCCAAAACTGGACACAGTACTCCAAATGAGGCCTCACCAGTGCTGAGTAGAGGGGAATGATCACATCCCTCGATCTGCTGGAAATGCCCCTACTTATACAACCCAAAATGCCATTAGCCTTCTTGGCAACAAGGGCACACTGTTGACTCATATTCAGCTTTTCGTCCACCGTAACCCCTAGGTCCTTTTCTGCAGAACTGCTGCCCAGCCATTCGGTCCCTAGTCTATAGCAGTGCATGGGATTCTTTCGTCCTAAATGCAGGACTCTGCACTTGTCCTTGTTGAACCTCATCATATTTCTTTTGGCCCAATCCTCTAATTTGTCTAGGTCCCTCTGTATCCTATCCCTACCCTCCAGCGTATCAACCACTCCTCCCAGTTTAGTGTCATCTGCAAACTTGCTAAGGGTGCAGTCCACACCATCTTCCAGATCGTTAATGAAGATATTGAATAAAACCGGCCCCAGCACCGACCCTTGGGGCACTCCACTTGATACCGGCTGCCAACTAGACAAGGAACCATTGATCACTACCCGTTGAGCCCGACCATCTAGCCAGTTTTCTATCCACCTTACCGTCCATTCATCCAGCCCATACTTCTTTAACTTGCTGGCAAGAATACTGTGGGAGACTGTATCAAAAGCTTTGCTAAAGTCCAGAAATAGCACATCCACTGCTTTCCCCTCATCCACAGAGCCGGTTATCTTATCATAGAAGGCAATTAGGTTAGTCAGGCATGACTTGCCCTTGGTGAATCCATGCTGACTGTTCCTGATCACTTTCCCCTCCTTTAAGTGGTTCAGGATTGATTCCTTGAGGACCTGTTCCATGATTTTTCCAGGGACTGAGGTGAGACTAACTGGCCTGTAATGGCCACTCATCATTGGCAAGGGGGTTGGACCTGCTGCCTTTCTAGCCCCAGATGTCTCCCTGCAGCCCCAGTACCTCCTTAGGCCTTCCTGCCAGGCCTGAGCTCCCCAGCTCAGCCTGACCCTTCCCCAGCACTGCTCTGCCAAAGGTACCCTGTCTCTCCCAAGCAGCTAGGTCCGTCTCACCCCAGCCCTGGAGTGAGACTCTCACCGCTCCTTACTCACAGCCCTCTTATCAGGGCCAGCTGTGCCCTGATTGAGCTGGACATACCTGTGGCCAGCTCCCCAGCCAGCCTCCCTCAGCTGCTCTCACTTCTTTTATCCCAGGAGCAGGGTAACCGCCCCGTTACAGGTCTCCATGTGATGTAGGTCTCAGAGGGACATGCACAGGCCCCTACTGCTAGCAGTGGCTGTGTGGTGGTGCATGTGAGTGGCAGGGAAAGCTGCTAACACAGAGCTTCCTTCCACAAACTGCTTCCTTATGGTAATTATTTGTCAATACTCCAGCTGATATTGGCAATGAACAATGAATAACCCTGGATTTTTATTCCTCCTCCTGTAAAGGTGCATGGGAGGAATTTGAGTCACTGAAGTTCTGTCCTTTTATTATTGTTTTTAATATGTATTATTTTATTGAGCATTTAAATCAGTGTCACAAAGGGAAGAGCTGTGCACTGCTATCATGGGGGGATAGCTGGTCTGAGAGTTAAGGTTGAAGTTCCATCCCGTGAAGTTACCAGCCTGATTTTGACACACACACCCACTCTCCCGTGGCCATGAAATTTTCATTGCCACATCTTATTACCGGGGACAACTTGTTCTGAAAGCTTGGGGTCAGGAACGTAAACAATCTCAGAGAGATGGAGGCTCATTCACTTTCCAGAGACTTTCCTAGTATTATATGATTTACCCCTTAGAGCTTTTAGTACATGACTGTAGGACAGGGTACTACTTACAGAGATATTTATGACTTGTGTGAATTCAGAAGCTTATTTAACCCTATCAGAATTATACATATTTGTCCCCCTTTCTCCCAAGCAGAGAGCCAATGTTTGGGGTCTTCTGGGTTGTTTTGTTGAGAGGAGAAAGGGATGAGAGAGTCAGGTATGTTCACTGATGCAACCCCATTTATTTACAGAATCCTGTTTCCCTGAACACAACAGGAACCAAACACCAGGAGGCACTTTTCTTTGCTCTCGGCTCCAAGCCAGCACTCTGCCCAAAATCTCTCTCTCTCTCTCTCTCTCTCTCTCTCTCTCTCTCTCTCTCTCAGCTTTTTCTCAGGGTCCTACTCCAAGTGCTTCTCTGGCTGTGTCAGGGTTCCCTCCCCACTCTGAACTTTAGGGTACAGACATGGGGTCCCGCATGAAAGACCCCCTAAGCTTATTTCTTCCAGCTTAGGTTAAAAACTCCCCAAGGCACAAATTCTCCCTTGTACCTTGGATAAGGAAACGCTGCCACCACCAAGTGATTAGACAAAACTCAGGGAAAGGACCACTTGGAGTTCCTACTCCCCCCTAATATCCCCCCAAGCCCTACACCCCCTTTCCTGGGGAGGCTTGAGAATAAACAAGATGAGCACAGACCACTAAAAAAACCAATCAGATTCTTAAAAAAACAGAACTTTATTAGAAAGAAAAAAGGTAAAAGAAGCACCTCTGTAAACTTAGAATGGAAGATAATCTCACAGAGGAATCAGATTCAAAACACAGAGGATTTCCCTCTGGGAAAAACTTTAAAGTTACAAAAAGAAAACCAGGAATACACCTCCCTCTCAGCATAGAGAAAATCACAAGCCAAAATAAAAGTAAGCTAACACATTCCCTTGCTAGTATGATTGCCCATAGATCAAAGAAACACTTGTTGGGAGCCACCCAATCTCCAGCATAACAATATTATAATAACAAGTGCAATAAAGACAACAAAGGGGCATTTAATGGTTTCTTTATTTAGCCTGAATGGCAGGTAGTTATCACAGCCACCAGCTTCAGCAGTGTGCTGTGATTGCCCATAGATCAAAGAAACACTTGTTGGGAGCCACCCAATCTCCAGCATAACAATATTATAATAACAAGTGCAAATAACCATTATAAATATCACCATTAATAACATCAGTGATTAAAATATGAAACTGGACAGGAGAACACTAAACTGCCTGCAGCACAGAAGAATCCTTATATCAGACAATAACACCCCATTGAGGGAGAACCCAACACTACCTCGATGGGGCTGGCATGGAGAGAGGGAGAAGGTCAGGGCTGAGCCCAGCTGTCCTAACTGGGGGCAGAAAAGGGCCAGATAAAGGCTGGGGAGGGGGAAATCTGAGCTGCGTGCCTCAGAAGGCTTTATGTAGGAAGTGGGGCTGCTGGTGTTTCCCAGCCCATTAGATGCCCATTAGAACTGCTCCTGATGTACGTTCAGCAGTGCTGTCAGAGGACCATTTTCTGGATTCATTTCTCTGGCTTTAGGCTGGCTTAGCAGAAAAGTAACATTACTGTGTTTTATCTGAAAGGATCCACCGCCCCAGACAGAAGAGACGTTGACATACGTGGACATCGCTTTGCAGCGGGACAGATGTCATTAATGCTCCCCTTGCTGAAATGCAGGACTCGTCAGTGCTCAGCCGCATCACAGAACCTCCCAAAATGAGAGGCCATCATAGGGGTTGTGCAGCATTGAAGAGGGGGACCTTCTCTGGGGCCACAGCAAGACAATGTACGGTGCCCCAAGGGCACTATCATATTCTCAGGACACATGCAGCCTATTTGCCTTTTAGAAAAAATGTTTCTTCTGAATAAAATTGGGGGAAAATACCCAAACTCTGTATTCCTACCCCCCAACTCTTTATATAGATAGCTCAGCTCCCAAGTCCTCTCGGCTCTGTGTAGCGATTCCACTGCCAACCCAAAGTATCCAAAAATCATGTGGCAGCCCCCGTCCGCTCCCAAATCCCAAGTCTGACTTAAAATTAATGAGTTTAAAAAATAAATAAATGTTTTTTGCATCCTTTTCTTTGCCTTCTGGTGTTTGAACCTTTAGGGATCACATTTTAAAAAATCTCTTGATTTTTAAGCCAATAAGTGTTGGGTTCTTTGTAGGGAAAAATTAGAAAAGCCAAGGCACAAAACAAGATTCAACTAGCTAGAAACATAAAGGGTAAGAAAAAAAAATTCTACAAATACATTAGAAGCAAGAGGAAGACCAAGGACAGGGTAGGCCTGTTACTCAGTCCTGGGGAAAGACAATAACAGAAAATGTGCAAATGGCAGAAGTGCTAACTGACTTTTTTGTTTCAGTTTTCCCCAAAAACCTTAGTAGCAATTGGACGTCTAACATAGTCAATGCCAGTGAAAACTAGATAGGATCAGAGGTTTAAATAAGGAAAGAACAAGTTAAAAATTACTTAGACAAGTTAGATGTCTTCAGGTCACCAGGGCCTGATGAAATATATTCTACAATAATCAAGGAGATGACTGAGGAGATAGCAATTATCTTCAAAAAGTCATGGAAGACAGGAGAGATTATAGATGACTGGAAAAGGGAAAATATAGTGCCCACCTATAAGAAGGGAAATAAGGACAACCCAGGAATTTATAGACCAGTCATCTTAAATTCAGTACCCAGAAAGATAATGGAGCAAATAATTAAGTAATCAATTTACAAACATCTAGAAGATAATAAGGTGATAACTAACAGTCAGCATGGATTTGTCAAGAACTAATTGTGTCAGATCAACTTAGTAGCTCTCTTTGACAGGGTAACAAGCCTTGTGGGCTGGGGAAAACAGTAGATGTGGTATATCTTGACTTTAGTAAAGCTTTTGATACTGTCTTGCATGATCCCCTCATAAACAAACTAAGGAAATACAACCCAAATGTAGCTACTATGAGGTGGGTGCATAACTGGTTGAAAAATCATTCCCAGAGAGTAGTTATCAGTGGTTCATAGTCAAGCGGGAAGGGCCTATCAAGTGGGGTCTTGCAGAAATTAGTACTGGGTCCAGTTCTGTTCAATATCTTCATCGGTGATTTAGATAATGGCATAGAGAGTACACTTATAAAGTTTGTGGACGATACCAAGCTGGGAGGGGTTGAAAGTGCTTTGGAGGATAGGATTAAAATTCAAAATTATCTGAACAAACTGGAGAAATGGTCTGAAGTAAATAGGATGAAATTCAATAAGGACAAATGCAAAATACTCCACTAAGGAAGGAAGAATCAGTTGCACACATATAAAATGGGAAATTACTGCCTAGGAAGGAGTACTGCAGAAAGGGATCTGGGGGTCATAGTGGATCACAAGCTAAATATGAGTCAAAAGTGTAACACTATTGCAAAAAAAGCAAACATCATTCTGGGATGTTGTAGTGGGGCGGCTGCCCCACTCCTGGATAACAGGGGATAAAAGCAGCCCTGGAGAGGGCTGAAGCTGGGAAAAGCTAGGCTGATTGGTGAAGCAGCCACAGCTGGGGCCATGCCCAATCAGGCCCTATAAAAGGGCTGTGAGCCAGGGGCTCAAAGAAGTCTCACTCTAGCCCTGGAGTGGGAAGCGTTAGCTGCCTGAGAGAAGGTACCTGAAGCAGAGCAGTGCTGGAGAAGGCCAAAGGGAGCTGGGGAGCTCCAGCCTGGTAACCCCCCAGGCTGCAGGCCTTGTTAAGGGCCCAAAAGGTACTGGGGCTGCAGAGGGGCAGCCTGAGGATAGGCAGAGGCAGCTGGTCCTACCCCCTTGCCAATGATGAGTGGCCATTACAGACTGCAGTCTGCCCCAGTGAGCGGGGGCTAGATGATGACTGGCAGCAGCCACTGAGGCAAGGTGGGTTTAGAGGGTTGGGGGAGGGGAGACCCAGAGAAAGGGGGTACTGCTGGGGGGAGAACCCTGGGGTAGAGAGGCACCGGGGTCCGGGAGGGACATGGGGCCAGTGGCAGGTGAGACACCGGCCTGCAGAAGGCGCTCCATATACTGGAGAGCTAATTCCCAGGACAACCAGCAGGAGGTGCCGCACTGGTGAGTCGTCACTTCGCTACAGATGTATTAGCAGGAGTGTTGTAAGCAAGACAGAAGAATTAATTCTTCCGCTCTACTTCGCGCTGATTAGGCCTCAATTCGAGTATTGTGTCCAGTTCTGGGAGCCACATTTTAGTAAAGATGTGGAGAAATTGGAGAAAGTCCAGAGAAGAGCAACAAAAATGATTAAAGGTCCAGAAAACATGACCTGTGAGGGAAGATTGAAAAAACTGGTTTGGTTTTGTCTGCGAGGCACATAACAATTTTCAAGTACACAATAGGTTATTACAAGGAGGAGGGAGAAAAATTGTTCTTAACCTCTGAGGATAGGACAAGAAGCAATGGGCTTAAATTGAAGCAAGGGAGGTTTAGGTTGGACATTAGGAAAAATTTCCTAACTGTCACGGTGGTTAAGCACTGGAATAAATTACCTAGAAGGGTTGTGAAATCTCCATCATGGGAGATTTTTAAGAGCAGGTTGGACAAACACCTGTCAGGGATGGTCAAGATAATACTTAGTCCTGCCTTGAGTGCAGGGGACTGGACTAGATGACCTCTCGAGGTCCCTTCCAGTTCTATGATTCTATAATTCTAATATAGCCCTCCTGCCAGGTGGAGTCGGCAGCAACAAGGGCTGGATTCAATAAAACTTCCCCTCTCATAAGCACTGAATCTGTGTATAGCAGAGAAAACTTTTAATAAAAGAGGAAAGGAACCTGGAATAATTTGGAAAAACACCACAACCATGATTTGAACATGTCTGGCCATGAGCAACACTTTCGCTGCAGAGTAATTGGGCAGTGTCCTTTGCCTCCATTTCACCCCTTGCAGTGTGAAAGCCCCTCTCAGGTGACAGTTGGGCTCCCCCCATCCCTCCAGGTGGCAGTTGGCCGTTACCCCCTTGATGGCCCCATCGCTGACTCTGCTTGCCAGGCCCCTCCCCCCACAGGAGTTTCCCAAGTCGCTGCAGGTGGCGCCGGCCCATCCCCCGAGCTCGCCGCACCCAGGGCTGGAGGGTTCGGCCCATCCCAGCAGGGCCCTGCCAGGCTCCAGCAAGTCTCCAGCCCACAGAGCAAACGGCCCACGTAGCCCCTGACTGTTTGCTCCCCTAGTGACGTCACCGCGCCCTGAAATGCAAACACGGGGGTTACGCTGGCATTGCTCAGCCGCGGCCAGACACCCGAGCGAGCGTGGGGAAGAGACGGGCTCTGCCTGCTGAGGAGCCAGCGCTGGAGAGGCACCAGGCAAAATTCCCACCTTTGTGAGCCAGCCTGGAGTCCAGCTGGCCCAGGGACTGTGGGGCCCCCGGTTTGTTGGGTGTGTCTGGTTTTTATTAGCCAGACAAGGCGGGTGAGGTCAAACCTTCTATTGGACCAACTTCTGCTGGTGAAAGAGACGCTTTCCAGCTACAAGGCTCTGCTATCCTGGGACCTACATGGCTACAACAATTTTTATGTTTATGGTAAGGCATGCAGGGGCAGCGAGGGCCTGAAGAGGAAAGAGCCAGTGGCCACCATTGTCAAAGGAAAGGCTGGCTAGCAACAAAGGTGGATTCAAACCAACCTAAGCAGAATACACTGGATCAACCTTAATTCCTTGGCCACCTCTTTACCTGCCAGGGTATCTTTCACATGCGCCTGTTAATTAATTAGCCAAGACCAGACACCCAAATGAATGTAGAGAAGAAAACACAGGGCTGGCCTGCAGGCATACCAAGCCCACAGCTACATCATGCAAGTTGGCTGAGTAGTTAGGGCTGTGGCCTCTTAATCTATTCTATGCTGCACACAGGTGTTTGAATCCTTTTGTTGTTGGCCATCCCTTCTTCTTTTGGTGGAGACACCCACTGGCTCGTTCTCCCATGCCTCTTCCACCCAGTCCCCAAAAGAAGAAAAGCTCCCCACAAATTGGGTGCCAGAGCACTTCCTACACCAGCTAAGACTCAAATCCATTTTACAATAATGTGACTGATGCATGAAGCCTCTACACCACTGATCTACTTGCAGACCTCCCCTACTATGTCTTCTCTTACCTAGCTTGGGTGCCTAGCTTTGGCTGACTAAGGGACAACTGGTGGCAATGGGGGCATTTTGGCTGATAAAGTGACCAAGTGGCTAAGGTGCTGGATTGCTAATCTGTTGTGTGCTGCGTGCCTCGGTTCAAAGGGCACAAACAGCAACTGACAGATGTGCTTCATTTTTGCCTGCACCTCTAGAGGAGAGCAAACATAGCACCTATCTTTAGAATGGCAAACAAACAAGACCCAGGGAGTTATAGACAAGCCAACCTAACTTTAATATCTGGAAAGATGCTGGAACAAATTATTAAACTATCATTTGGTAAACACCTGGATGATAACTGCACAACTGGCTGAAAGACAGTACTCAAAGCATAGTTATCAATGGTACGCTGTCAAGCTGGGAGGGTGTATGTAGTGGGCTACCACACAGGTCAGTCCTGGGTCTGGTACCATTTAATATTTTCATTAATGACTTGGATAATGGAGTGGAGAGTATGCTTATAAAATCTGCAGATGAGACTGAGCAAGGAAGGGTTGAAAGCTCTTCGGAGGACAGGATTGGAATTCAAAATGACCTTGACAAATTGGAGAACTAGTCTGAAATCAAATGAGATGAAATTCAAGAAAGACAAGTGCAAAGTACTTCACTTAGGAAGGAAAAATCAGATACACAACTACAAAATGGGGAATAACTGGCTGCGTGGCAATGCTGCTGAAAAGGATCTAGTGGTCACAGTGCATCACAAATTGAATGTGAGTCACCAATGTGATGCAGTCGCCAAAAAGGCTAATGTCATTCTGTGATGTATTTGCAGGAGTGTCATATGTAAGACATGGGAGATCATTGTCCCACTCTCCTTGGAGCTGGAGGACTGTCTCCGGTTCTGGGTATCAGACTTTAGGAATGATGTGGACAAATTGGAGAGAGTCCGGAGGAAAGCAACAAAAATGATCAAAGGTTTAGAAAACCTGACATCTGAGAAAAGGTTAAAAAAAACTGGGCATGTTTAGTCTTGAGAAAAGAAGACTGAGAGGGGACCTGATAGTCTCCCAATATGTTAAGGGCTGTTAGAAAGTGGACAGAAATCAATTGTTCTCTGTCCCACTGAAGGTAGGACAAGCAGTAATGGGCTTAATCTGCAGCAAGGGAGGTTTAAGCTCTGGAATAGGCTTCCAAGGGAGGATGTGGAATCCCCATCGTCTCAGGTTATTAAGAATAGGTTGGACAACCTCCCTGTAAGGGATGGTCTAGGTTCACTTGGTCCTGCCTCAGTGCAGGGGGCTGGACTTGATGATTTCTTGAAGTCCCTTCCGGCCTGACATTTCCATGATTCTATGATTACCAACATTCCCACACATTTGGACCTATACATTGAATGCACAGGCAGAAATTGTGGAAAAACAACATTGCTTGCCTCATAACCTAAGTCGTGCAG
>QXTE01001364.1:0-15070 GCA_003942145.1 Platysternon megacephalum
CCTGTATCCAGGGTGGTAACAAGTATTGGGATCAGTATATGAAATATTCATTCCCTGCGCTCTCACTATCCAGTATATAGTGACCCCAGCACCTGTTATTCAGGCACGATGAGGGTTCACAATTAGTGGATTTCAAAGTCAAATGCATGAGTGTTCATGGAAATGGAACTTCATTTCCCACACGAACATAGTCTATTGCTCTCTCTCTCTCTCTCTCTCTCTTTGAATGTTCATGTCCTGTATTCATAAAATACATAACACACGGGAATGACATTGGGACAGACATGGAGCTGAGCTGCCATAATGAATGTGTCTGTAAAACCCAGTTCTTAGGATGTTTGCTGTAGAGCTACATGGGGTTGACTTTTGGGGTATTTATGCTATGGCTGGATGAGGTGAAACCAGTCTGGCTCTTCCTACTTCAATAGCAGGCTGCTGGAAAAGAAACAATAGCTTAAGAAAAGCCGTCGCTCAGTCACCACTCCAGGGAGGTGGAGAGACAACACCAGAGCTATATGCTGGCAGAGGCTATTTCTGGGCTCCAGCTGTGTTCCTGAGTTCACAATGCTGAGAAGCTCTTCAGACTGACATGCTCAGATATCACTGGAAAAGTCTGAAGTCCCTCGGCTTGCCCGGGTCCCCATCAGAGTGGATCCAGAATGAAGCCAGCCTGCAGCCGTTACCCTTCACTTCGCAACGTACGCAATTTCTGCTTGACGTGGAGAGACGTCTTCACCGTAGAGGACAAGGGGTTATCAGAGAAGTTTCACAGGCAGCAGGCAGTATCTGTTCACATAGGGAGGCAACGATTTATATGAAGCATGTTCGCACATTCCCTTGGGGACCACTTGGCCATCAGGGAACCTGAGATGCTTGGCTTCGTGTGCACCAGCTTTAACCCCTGTCATGACCAATAGCAAACTGCAAGAGACCAAATCACAGGGGACGTGTGGTGATGCTACCCAGCTTCCCTGCAGCGCCAGCCCTGCTGCAGGCTCTATTCCTGGAATCCAGGCCTGTCATCACTGTTCTTACGGTTCCGATTAGTCACATGGCTACCTCGAGGGTGGCTGAGTGGTAATGATGATGCTGTCACAGCTGTGATCTTACCAAAATAATAAAATAAGATAATAATAATAATAATAATTAAAAAAAAACAAAAAAACATAGGACCGGATTTCTCCCTGGCAGCACCTTTCCTGCATTAGAAACCCAGGGTGCAGACCAGGGAAGGGAGATTCCACAAGGCTGCCTACATGGAAATTTCCCTCGGATTGTTCCGGAGGGGCGGGTCCTTTCCCTTCTCCCTGAGGAATGTAAAGGGGTAGAAAAGATCCAGGGATCCCCAAAGTTATGCACAGATCTCAGTGATCCACTGGTAGCTAGGCCCACCCACCCACAATCTCTGGCCCTCCACACGTGCTCTAGGACCCTCTCCAGCTCCCTGCTAGCACAGGTTCATCAGTGATGTTCTACCAGGGCCTGTCACAGTAGCCACTGCCCACAGGATCTGCTGAAGGGGCGTTGTACAGGTTGGAAGGGGCTGCACAGAGATTGGAATTGCAAATGGCAGCCATAGACTCCGTCAGTGCCACCTTCATTTATTTCACGACGACGAGACAGATGAAAAGACTCCTATTTCTCTTAGTGATCAAGGCTGTTGCAACTGAGCAGCATCATGGCAGCTGAGCTTTCAGAGAAAAATGATCCTTTTTCTATGAAAATTCAGCCCAAAAAAATGAATGAAAAGGAAACATTTCAGTTTGGGTAAAAAATTTTATGGAGTGAAAAAAACTCTATTTTCTAGCCCAGCTCTAGCTCAACCCATGAGCCTCTGTTCCTCGTTCTACAGGACCTCATGCCTTGGTGGCATCACTAGCCCGGAGTGGGCTTCCCATGCAGAACAGGAACTTAGGGTGACCGTATTTACCAATGAGAAAACTGGAGACCCTCAGCTGCTCAACCAAGAATGCCCCCCCCCCCAAGCGAGACTGTTACACGTGGCTGGAAACCTAGAGGGGCCCACCCAGAGCTCAGGAAGCTGCCACCTTTCGCTGGAAAACTGATCTTCCCTCCCTCCCCCATCTCATCCCCTTTCGGGGCTGGCATCTCCACTCACCTTCTCCGAATATTCTTCCGTTCCCCACTTCCCCACTTTTTTCGCAGAACTGGGTATTTGTCCCTTTTCCTTCTCCCAACTGATCAAGTCACCAAGAGCAACCTAGACAAATGTGTCCTTTTGAAAAAAGAAGTTGGGGTGTCTGGGAGAGAGCTTAAGAAATGGACTCTCCTGGCCAAAACATGATGTATGGTCACCCTACCACAGATGTCTGCTAGGGTGCTTACACCAGCTTTATAAAAGAGGGAGCCCCTGGAAATGGTTTGTCTGCACCAGCCCATCCATCAGAGGAACAATTTAAGAACAGAAGAGTGGCCGTATTGATTCAGACCAATGTCCGTCTTACCCAGTGTCCTCTCTTCTGACAGTGGCCAATGCCAGGTGCTTCAGAGGGAATGGACAGAACAGGGAAATTATCAAGTGATCCATCCTCCGTCATCTGCCCCCATCTTCTGACGGTCAGTGGTTTCGAGACATCCACAGCATGAGGTTGCATCCCTGACCATCTTAGCTAAGAGCCACTGATGGAACTAACTTCCATAAACTTACTTAGTTATTTTTTTGGACCCAGTTAATAATTCTCTTGAGTGGAATGTTATCTTGGATGCAACTTCAACAAGTTGCTCCCCTGAATCCTGATAGGCACTCAACAAGGATATACACTGGCCAAGAAGAATCGGGATTGTCACAGTAAAACTGGGATATATGGCCTCTTTACCCTCTTAACCAGGTCCTTTTCTGTCTTGGGGGGTGTCTCAAAATTGTCCCACTCTTCCAGCTGGGAACAACACCTCATCTATGCTAAAAGATTATTGTGACGGGTTGGGTCACAGAAACTCCCTCAAGACTGTCACTAGATGTGCTGGGATACCACTGAGAACAAACCCCCCTGCAAGAAAAGGCTTCCCTCCACTCCCGTCTTGCTGAGCTAGACACACCAGTCGGCTCCAGCACAGACCAAGAGTTGAAGACCCTTCTTTTTCCAGGCTAAAAGTCTCTGTTATCTCTAGTGTTGGCGTTTCTGTAGCAAGTTGATTTTTTTACGGGGTGGAGTTGCTAGCCCCACGCCCAACCCTCCTCCTTTATCCTGACTTGATACAGGCAGATGGCCCCAAAGGACCTCTCTGGTGGAGTTAGTACCAGGTGACATGGTCACATATCCACGAACGATTCAGCTTTTTGCAGGCCGACACCATTGTTTACATGTTAGTTTGAACGTTCCCAGGAAAGTTCAGATGTGGATTGGCGTCTCCCAAAGTCCATTGTTAGTTAAGTATTCCCAATTACTTGAATCTTCCCTTCACAATATGTTGGCCAAATCTCCCTTATGTGTTTCCTACAGCAAACAGTTCAAATACAAGCATAGAGCTGTGAACCAAAGCGATTTTTTTCCCCAGGAATCAGGCAGGCACAGACAATACTGAACGGGTTTATTTACGGTATCGGGAAGACTGAGAAGCAGCTTTAAAGGTGTGGGGTTACAGTGACCAATTATATACCTCTTTTTATTACTTTATTTGCATTTATTTTGTTTTTCCAGAGACAAACATTGTTTTAGAGACAGAGAACGCACTTACCATGACAGTGACAGGAACAGAACCTACACATTAAACAGTTTTGATTACATTAATTATTTATGACTACCTTAAGGCGAAGGGGTGTGTTGGGGGTGAGTGTTTACAGATATCCGGAGGGCTGTGAAGGGACGGCTTGTTCTAAGAGCTGAGTTACTGGGTGGACATTTAACCATATAAGTTTATTAATTGTTCACAGTTGACAGTGTCCTAGGGCTTCTGGTGTTTCTGCTTGTTAGTTACGTGGGTTTTTGTTTTAGCTGCTAACTGAATTTTTAACTCTTGCCTAACAGAGCCAACGCTTATAACTTCAGATATAAAAATGATACCTGCATAGAAATAGGGTGAATATATCCAGTAGATCAAAACATTTGGAAAGATATCTTACATGGCATATCTAGCGCAAAACATATTTACACTCACAAGCATATTTCCATAAACATATAGATTGCAACATCACAATTCTCACCAAGCACATTCGACTCGAAAGCTCGGACTCTTCCCTTTAGGAAGGTTTGTGACCAGAGCTCTACTGTTAACCCTCAGCCTCCTTAAAAGTAGGAGGTTTATTGTCAAATAGCACGAAGCATTAGAGAAAATGTTTTTAAAATACCAGGCAGCTCTCACATGTCTACACTCATCTATCTCACGTATCACTACAAGCTGAGTTAGACAGGCTTTGCTCCAGCGATAGAGGAACAGAACTGGCCCAACTTACATTCTTTTGGAAAGCCAAGGAGCTCTTGGGACACAGCCTAGTTTCCCTGTGTCTCTGAGAGCATCTTCCCATCTTTTGGGCCCTTTCTTGTGGAAGCAGCCTTTGCTGAAACCTCTGTGAGCCTAGGCCCAATCAACATAGTGCTCAGCCATGCCCATGACTGACCCTTG
The DNA here is from genome assembly GCA_003942145.1 of Platysternon megacephalum. Lineage (NCBI taxonomy): Eukaryota > Metazoa > Chordata > Testudines > Platysternidae > Platysternon > Platysternon megacephalum. Next base: position 4,582 of record QXTE01001364.1, read on the forward strand.
TCCTGAGACTGCTTCCTCTCAGCCAGACATCTAAGATGAGGCCCCAGTGACACTTGCTCCATTGTTTGGCAGTTAGACCCATTAAGCCTCAACGGGTTGCAAATACCGATCGGGTGACTGTGCTGGAACTTCTGGCCTCCCTGTGACACTCCATCACTCCCCTCAGAAATCTACTACCTGCCCCTCGCTGTCACCCCCGAGCACCCTCACATCTGCCACAGACACTAAGGTGCTGGAGTCACGGGGCTTCCCAGAAGCAGCTGTCACAGGAGGCTGTGATAAGAAGCCTTTTATAGACCAATGTCAGACGTGATACGCTGTGGAACCCTGACATAGCCCTGATCTTTGGGTCTCAGAGTATCTGTATTTATATGTATTTATCCTCCTGCCACTGCTGTGCGGCAGGGTAGGGCTATTGTCCACCTGTGCAGAGGCTCAGAGACAGCCGATGGCTTGGCCACGGTGACACATGGAAAGAGAATCAAACCCATCAGTCCTGAGTCACAGAGCAGTGTCTGGAGCACAGAACCAGACTTCCAGTCACCTGAGTGGTGACAGGCCTGGCTGGATTCTTTGCTGTGCCAGCAGAGCTCCCCCGTGCACTGTAGAGACTGAGGATAGCAAGGAGCCAGTTACAGGGGTTTGATTCACTGGCCTGTTCTCACCCTACCGCAGCGGAGTTTAGAGCAGCCTGGGGACTAGGCTGAACTGCTGTAACAATGCGGCCTCTGGCGGGACACCACTGAGAGTATCAATTCAGGACAAATTGCTTGGAGCAGGGCAGTCACAGCCCAAGGCTGGGTGTTGTGAAGGAAATACCCCCCCCCTTTGTCCCCTCCAAGTTACTTTCTCCCCTCTTTTCTATCCCCGCCCTGGCCTGGCTCAAAACTGTCAGACAGGAAGCCAAACCAAACTGGGCTGCACTTTGAGGAAAGGGAGAGAAAAGGGGAACTAGCAAACATTAGAAAGAACAATTTGTAACAGGCATTGCTCAAGGTTTAAAATGCATCTGCTTATGCTATCTGTCCTGCTAAAGGTTATCAAGACTCATCCTGAAGTCTATCTATAATCAATACTGTACGGATAAGTATGGGTAATAAGCATCTCTCAATAACCTGTAACAATTAGCATAGCAATAGGCCTAGTGATCATATCAAGGGGTGGGCACAACATCCCTCCCTTGCTCCACTATGTAACTCCCATCCCCAATACCCTACTAATGCTTATAAATTAAAAGAGATATATTAACATCAAAACTGTTATTCAGGCTGTAACCCATATTGAAATGTACCCTTTATCTTGTGTAACCGGAATGTGTGCTCATGTTCTTGCCTTGGCATATGCAATAACCACTATCTGCCCTTTGTGAACCCGTGCTTGCCTAAACCAGTGGTCACAGTAGGCCCAAAAGCCATATTTGGCCCTAAACCCCCAGTGATGGAATATGCTGAGCCTACGTGTCCCGGATATGTTGCAAGTTTCCCTCGGAAAACACCGGTCACCCGACACTGTTTGGCATGTCCCAAGGGGAGTTGTTTACAACTCAGGAAAGTCCCCCTCCCATAATGCGGTAAAGTTGTTTACGATTCAGGAAAGCACCCCCTCCCCTAAATGCTTGGCAATGATGCATGTGCGGTTGTGGTTTAAAACTTTAAATTCTGCATGTGTTCCTTATGATCGGGGTAGTTGATCACGGTCTTCTACCCCGATGCATTGGTGTGTGTTACCGCTTGTTCGGGGGAGTGGTTTGGTAGTCCACTACCCCAATGCATTGTGTATGTGTGTATTAAACGGGCCTCAGGCTTGAGTCTATGCTAACAAATTACTTCCTAGGGGTATTTGTTCTTGACAGTGTCCTTTATTACTAAGGCACCAAACCAGCCAAACAGAGAGGACTTCAATTTTACCCCACTGGCTAACCAGAAGTCATACAAGTAATTCCCTCAGACACTGCAGTTTCCCAGTATCACCCCCAGCACCACTCCTGATGGGTATGAATGGTTATGAAAACCAATGCCCCAGTAAAAGAAAAAAGTTTCTGTTGATCCCAAAGGACCAAGCCCCACACCCAGGTCAATATACAAGTTAGATATTACCCACAAATCACGCTGTTGCCAATCCTTTAGAATCTAAACTCTAAAGGTTTATTCATAAAAAGAAAGAAATATGAATGAGAGCTAAAATTGGTTAAAGGAATCAATTACATAGAGTAATGGTAAAGTTCTTGGTTCAGGTTTGTAGCAGTGATGTAATAAACTTCAGCCTCAAATCAAGTCTCTGGAACATCCACAGCTGGGATGGGTCATTCACTCCTTTGTTCAGAGCTTCAGTTTGAAATTCCTCCAGAGGTCAGAAGCAGGATTGAAGACATAATGGAGAAGATGCAGCTGCCTTTTATAGTCTCTTGTCATGCAGCCTGTGCTTCCTTTGTTCCAGACACAAGCTGCCCAGCACAAGGGATGGAAGTCTTAGAGTTATCTCCATAGGCATGTCCCTGCAAATCACAACCTTTTCATAACCTTGCTGAGTCATAAGGTGTATCTCCCTTCTCTCAGTGGGTCAATTGTATAGCTCAGGCATCGCCAACCTTTGGCCCGCGGCCCGCCAGGGTAAGCCCCCTGGCAGGCCTGGCCGGTTTGTTTACCTGCCGTGTCCGCAGGTTCGGCCTATCGCAGCTCCCACTGGCTGCAGTTTGTCGTCCCAGGCCAATGGGGGCGCGGGCCGAGGGATGTGCTGGCCACCGCTTCCCGCATCCCTCATTGGCCTGGAGCGGCGAACCGCGGCCAGTGGGAGCCGAGATCGGCCGAACCTGTGGACACGGCAGATAAACAAACTGGCCCGGCCCGCCTGGGTGCTTTCCCAGGCGAGCCGCATGCCAAAGATTGCCGATCCCTGGTATAGCTGATGGTCCTTAACGGGCCATCAAACAGACTAGGCAGTGCTGATGCCAAATTGTCTGGGGTGTCACCCAGAAGCATGGCACAAGTGTGAAATACAGACAGTATAGAGCCAATACTTATAACTTTAAACACAAAAATGATACATGCATACAGATAGTATAATCATAACCAGCAAATCATAACCTTTTTATAAAAAGAATGGAACATATAGTATTCTATGCATCTGAAGAAGTGGGCTGTAGCCCACAAAAGCTTATGCTCAAATAAATTTGTTAGTCTCTAAGGTGCCACAAGTACTCCTGTTCTTTTTGCGGATACAGACTAACATGGCTGCTACTCTGAAACCTTTTCATAGACACCTTACTTGACCTCCTTTGTACAAGATTTGGTGCCACTATAGGACCTTGGTTGCAACAATGATCAATACGGTCACAGTTCATGTCAATAGTGTCACACATACTTCCATTGATAACAGCTTCCTAGAGCACAGTACACTCTGGCCAAGTCCCTGAGGACAGATGCCACCCCGGGGTGCCTCCTTCGGGCCTGAGGTGGCCCTGCAGTCACACTGACTTTCCCTCTAAGATCCTTGCAGTGACTTACTCTCAGCCTGGGAGACTAAAAAGAGGAGCCCTCTTCGTAGGGTCACAATAATTTAGTCTTCTCCAAAACACAGGCTCTCTAGCCCCATCTTCCTCCTTTACTCAGGAACATCCCCACCATATTTCTTGCTGGGGTGAGATTTGTTTCAGACTTGCCACATCCCCTACTCCCCTTTTTCCCCTGGAGCCCCTGGAGCCCCACCCTGTACCCCATCTCTTCCCACTAAGGGAACCCCCCTGCTTCTCCACTTTCCCCAATACTCCGCATTCCAGCCAGGCCCGAGTCAGGCCATGGTAAGAGCTGCTCTGGGAGTAGTCTGCTGTGAGGAACCCCGGACTGTCCACTTTCCCTGGCTTGTACATCCTGGGGGGTATAATGTGGAGGGTCTGGGGCACCTCACACTGGCTGTGAATCTCTGGGCAATTCTTACCATCGCCCATCTCTGGCTTCCAGCCAGAATGAGGGAGGAGAGTCTCAGTTAAAGGGGAGTAGTAGGGGTCGGGCCTTCGGGGAAGAATGAGGCAAAGGGAGGAGCCTCAGATGAAAAGGAACCAGGATAGAATAGCTGGCAATGGCCGTCGCTCATGTTTTTTGTCTCCTGTGTCACAGGAGCCGGAGCTGGGTGATGAACTGATCCTTCACTTGACGAACGCCCTGATTATCCTCGCACGAAGANAACGGCGCAGAGGTGGGCGACGCAGGTGTTCAGGGCCCTGAGGCACTCCGTGTGGGACGCGATGCTCAGCACTGTTTTGAGGATCATCACATAAGAGAGGAAGATGAGCACCGAGTCTAACCCCACTGTTAAGATTGTTATAGATAAGCCATAGACGCTGTTGACTGTGATATCCGAACAAGCCAACTTCATGATGTCCTGGTGCAGGCAGTAGGAATGGGAGAGGACATTGGCTCGACAGTATTGGAACCGTTTCAGGAGAAAGGGGAATGGTAATGCTACAGCCACCCCTCTTAGCACACACACCAGTCCCATCTTGGCTATTCTCGGCAGGGTTAAGATGGAGGCATATCTCAGTGGGTTACAGATTGCAAGGAAGCGGTCAAAGGCCATCAACACGAGCACGGAGGATTCAATTTCTGCAACAAAGTGGATGAAGAACTGCTGGGCAAAACAGGCATTAAGGCTGATCTCCCTAGAGTTAAACAAGTATATGCCCAAGATTGTTGGCATGGTGGCGATCAATAAGCCAAGGTCTGTGACAGCCAACATGGAAAGGAAAATGTACATGGGCTCATGAAGGCTTGGATCTGTTTTTATAATGAACAGAATGACTGAATTTCCTACTATTGAAATAACGTACATTAAACTGAAGGGGATAGAGATCCAGAGATGAACGTCTTCCTTCCCAGGTATCCCAGTGAGAAGAAACACTGCATAGTTGAATTTGGTGTCATTGACAGCTGACATAATGGACTGGGCCATTCCAAAGAGTTTTGAGATTTCCTTCCTAAAAGAAAAAAGAACAGGAGACTAGATGATATATAACAAGACATTTTTCTGCACTCAGTGCAACTTGAGAGACTCCCAGGAGCTTAAGGAAGATCAGCAAATACATAGTCTTGGATTTGCAGCACCAATAGGAAGATAGGCACTGCCAGACTGGATCCGACCTGCAGTCCATCTAGCCCAGTATCCAGTGGCCAGTTCAGATGCTGCAGAGGAAGGTGGAAGGAGCCCTGCAATAGGCAGCTATGAGATAACCTGCTCCTAGGGAAAGTTTCCCCCTGACACCAAATAGTTAGACATATTTTGTGATGTAAACCTGGAGGTTAAGAGTTCTTCCAAGACTTTTTAAAACAAATCCTCACTACCGTTATTGGAATTTCTGGTTACCCATATAAACATCCAGTCCCTCTTCGAATCCTACTTAGCTCTTGGCCCCATGGATATCTTGTTGCTCTGAGTTCCGCAGCCTACTTGAGCACTGTGTGATTTTATAGTTGCGACCTTCCTAAAAGACACCTTGTATGGCCCTCCACTTCTGAGTGTGGCCCATTGTATCATATGTATCACATTGTAAACACATGGCAAGTGCATGGTGAAAACAGTCATTGTATATAGCTGTCCTGCATTGAAGCTACTTATAAACACGTTTTGTTGCCTCATTATATGCATATATTTTATTTTCTCCACTGCTGACTGTTCAAATTATGCCACTGCCGCTTTGCAGTACATGGAATAATTTCTTAGGGCCAGGTTCTGAATTCAATTGCATTGACTTCAACTGTGTCAATCCACATTTACATGTGTAAATTCCATCAGAACCGAGCTCTATTAACTTTCCCTTACCAAATGCTCCCGGTGATACACTCTGACCCCCAAGAATCCCTCTAAGAGAAGCTGAAGTGCTTTGCCTGGCTCATGTCCACTGAATCTAGAGAGTTCACTCATCTTACAGGCTTCTCCTCACAGGATCTGCACCCTCTCCTCACGTAAGGGGCTGTAGATTTTTAGCAAGTTACAAAGTAACACAGAGAGTTACTTCAGCTGGGCGAGGGAAGGGATGGCATCACAAAAGTGTGAATATGCAAACACTAGATTTGTGCTAATATCAATCTGAGTGTGCAAGTTACTTCGGCCATGCTCGTGTAACAGGTGATGTGTGTAAATTGCATGCAAACTCTATTAGACTCCCGTTTTCTGCACCTCAGATCTAGTGATTGTTGAAACAAAAACTATCCGTTCTTTTCTCTCAGGACTTTTTGGAAAATCTTGCACAGGTATTGCAGAATGATTGTGTTCATGACCCTGAATGTAAGTGTTAGAAACAGCTTCTGATCAGTTACAGTAGACGGTATTGTACAACTGTTTACTGAACAAAGTGTAAATAGCACAAACCCATTTCAAATACTATTTGGAGAACTTCTGAAATACTTTGTAGAGTAAAATCCATTAAGCACAAAGTTACCACTGCTCCTTGCCTTAGAGATTGCAACAACTCTGACGCTGGCTCTCAACATATATTCATGTCATGAACGTTTAGCTTGTTATATTTGTATTACAATTAAAACATTTTGGCATAACATTTACACAACTGTACTTTGGTACACACACGTCAACCCATTCTTTCCCCGCTGATCTTCTTTCAGAGATGATTTCTCCTTCTCATGTTAGAGTGTGACTTACAGTGTAGTGTTTGTCACCTGGATTTCTTCAGGACTTGTAACGATTGCACGTCTCAGCCCTCATTCAGTTGCTTCTCTGCCAACAAAAATCCAGTAACTCCTCTGTCCCTGGGTGAATAGCTGACTGGTTCTCCTCAGGTTCTGTGCTGTCAGTCTGTAGCCTGTATCCGGAATGGTAACAGGCATTGGGATCAGTATATGAAATATTCATTCCCTGCGTTCTCACTCTCCAGTACATAGTGACCTCAGCACCTGTTATTCAGGCACGATGAGGGTTCACAATAAGTGGATTTCAAAGTCAAATGCATGAGTGTTCATGGAAATGGAACTTCATTTCACACACGGACATAGTCTATTGCTCTCTCTCTCTTGCTCTCTCTTTCAATGTTCATGTCCTGTATTCATAAAATACATAGTACACGGGAATGACACTGGGACAGACATGGAGCTGAGCTGCCATAATGAATGTGTCTGTAAAACCCAGTTCTTAGGATGTTTGCTGTAGAGCTACGTGGGGTTGACTATTGGGGTATTTATTCTATGGCTGTATTAGGTGAAACCAGTCTGGCTCTTCCTACTTCAATAGCAGGCTGCTGGATAAGAAGCAACAGCTCAAGGAAATCCATCGCTCAGTCACCACTCCACGGAGGTGGAGAGACAACACCGGAGCTATTTGCTGGCAGAGGCTATTTCTGGGCTCCAGCTGTGTTGCTGAGTTCACGATGCTGAGAACCTCTTCAGACTGACATGCTCAGACATNCCCTGAGATGCTTGGCTTAGTGTGCACCAGTTTTAACCCCGTCACGGCCAATGGCAAACAGCAGGAGACCAAATCACAGGGGACTTGTGGTGATGCTACCCAGCTGCCCTGCAGCGCCAGCCCTGCTGCAGGCTCTATTCCTGGAATCCAGGCCTGTCATCACTGTTCTTACGGTTCCGATTAGTCACATGGCTACCTCGAGGGTGGCCGAATGGTAATGATGCTGCTGTCACAGCTGTGATCTTGCTGAAATAATAATAAAATAATAATAATAATAATAATAATTAAAAAAAACAAAAAAACATAGGACTGGATTTCTCCCCGGCAGCCTACTTTCCTCCATTACAAACCCAGGGTGCAGACCAGGGAAGGGAGATTCCACAAGGCTCCCTACATGGAAATTTCCCTTGGATTGTTCCGGAGGGGCGGTCCTTTCCCTTCTCCCTGAGGGAAACAAAAGTTCCAGAGATCCCCAAAGTTAGGCACAGATCTCAGTGATCCACTGATATTTAGGCCCACCCACCCACAATCTCTGGCCCTCCACACATGCTCTAGGACCCTCTCCAGCTCCCTGCTAGCACAGGTTCATCAGTGATGTGCTACCAGGGCCTGTCACAGAAGGCATTGCCCACAGGATCTGCTGAAGGGGCGTTGTACAGGGTGGAGGGGGCCGCACAGAGTTTGGAATTGCAGAGTGCAGCCATAGACTCCGTCAGTGCCACCTTCATTTATTTCACGAGGACTAGACAGATGAAAAGACTCCCATTTCTCTTACTGATCAAGGCTGTTGCAACTGAGCAGCATCATGGCAGCTGAGCTTTCAGAGAAAAATGATCCTTTTTCTATGAAAACTCAGCCCAAAAAAATGAATGAAACGGAAACATTTCAGTTTGGGTCAAAAAATTTTATGGAGTGAAAAAAACTCTGTTTTCTAGCCCAGCTCTAGCTCAACCCATGAGCCTCTCTTCCTTGTGCTACAGGACCTCACGCCTTGGTGGCAACCCTAGCCCCGAGTGGGCCTCCCATGCAGAACAGGAACTTAGGGTGACCGTATTTACCAATGAGAAAACTGAAGACCCTCAGCTGCTCAACCAAGAATGCCCCCCCACACATGCGAGACTGTTACACGTGGCTGGAACCCTAGAGGGGACCACCCAGAGCTCAGGAAGCTGTCACCTTTGGCTGGAACACTGATCTTCTCCCCATCCCCCATCTCATCCCCTTTCGGGGCTGGTATCTCCACTCACCTTCTCCGAATATTCTTCCATTCCCCACTTTTTTCACAGAACTGGGCAAGTCACGAAGAGCAACCTAGACAAATGTGTCCTTTTGAAAAAAGAAGTTGGGGTGGCTGGGAGAGACCTTAAAAAAATGGACTCTCCTGGCCAAAACAGGACGTATGGTCACCCTACCACAGATGTCTCCTAGGGTGCTTACACCAGCTTTATAACAGAGGGAGCCCCTGGAAATGGTTTGTCTGCACCAGCCTATCCATCAGTGGAATAATTTAAGAACATAAGAGTGGCCATATTGATTCAGACCAATGTCCGTCTTACCCAGTGTCCTCTCTTCTGACAGTGGCCTATGCCAGGTGCTTCAGAGGGAATGGACAGAACAGGGAAATTATCAAGTGATCCATCCTCCGTCATCTGCCCCCATCTTCTGACCGTCAGTGGTTTCGAGACATCCACAGCATGGGGTTGCGTCCCTGACCATCTTAGCTAAGAGCCACTGATGGAACTATCTTCCATAAACTTACTTAGTTATTTTTTTGGACCCAGTTAATAATTGTTTTGAGTGGATGTTATCTTGGATGCAACTTCAACAAGTTGCTCCCCTGAATCCTGATAGGCACTCAACAAGGATATACACTGGCCAAGAAGAATCGGGATTCTCACAGTAAAACTGGGATATATGGCCTCTTTACCCTCTTAACCAGGTCCTTTTCTGTCTCGGGGGGTGTCTCAAAATTGTCCCACTCTTCCAGCTGGGAATAACACTTCATCTATGCTAAAAGATTATTCTGATGGGTGGGGTCACAGAAACTCCCTCAAGACTGCCACTAGATGTGCTGGGATACCACTGAGAAGCAACCCCCCCTGCCAGAAAAGGCTTCCCTCCACTCCCGTCTTGCTGAGCTAGACACACCAGTCGGCTCCAGCAGAGACCAAGAGGTTGGGCCAAACCCCCTGCAGTTCACAGAAACTAAGATTCACTTAGCCCAGGGGCTTCTCAGTTAACACGGACTTTCCCAGCAACCTGTAGTCAGTCTTTCTAGGAGCCTAAACTCCAAATAAATCTGTTTTACTCTATATAAAGCTTATACCGGGTAAATGCATAAATTGTCCACCCTCTATAACACCGATAGAGAGATATGCACAGCTGTTTACTCCCCCAGGTATTAATCACTTACTCTGGGTTAATTAATAAACAAACGTGATTTTATTAAGTATACAAAGTAGGATTTAAGTGGTTCCAAGTAATAACAGACAGAACAAAGTAACTTAGCAAGCAAAATAAAACAAAACACTCTAGTCTAAGCCTAATACCTTAAGAAACTGAATANACCTGTAGTCATTCTTTCTAGGAGCCTAAACTCCAAATAAATCTGTTTTACTCCATATAAAGCTTATACCGGGTAAATGCATAAATTGTCCACCCTCTATAACACCGATAGAGAGATATGCACAGCTGTTTACTCCCCCAGGTATTAATAACTTACTCTGGCTTAATTAATAAACAAAGGTGATTTTATTAAGTATACAAAGTAGGATTTAAGTGGTTCCAAGTAATAACAGACAGAACAAAGTAAGTTACCAAGCAAAATAAAACAAAACACTCTAGTCTAAGCCTAATACCTTAAGAAACTGAATACAGGTAAATCTCACCCTTCGATATGTTCCAATAAGCTTTTTACACAGACTAGACTCCTTCCTAGTGTGGGACCAATCCTTTTCCCTGGTACAGTCCTTATTAGTTCCAGCAGGCATCTTACGTGAAAAGCAGGGGATTCCACATGACTCGGGCCTTAGTTCTGTTCCACCCCCTTTTCTAGCTTTGGCACAATGCGGGAATCCTTTGT
>QXTE01001367.1:0-10181 GCA_003942145.1 Platysternon megacephalum
CATACCCCTGTTTATCTGCATCCCCATCCAAGGAAGAAACAACAAGTTTGTCACCATCAAGTACGATAAAGCTCGTTATGTCCCTGTCAGTAAACACCACATTGACACTATCACCACTGAAATACAGACAGACCAGAACAGACAAGTCTCATTTCGCTTTGAGAAGGTGGCCATCAAGCTGCACCTGCGCTCCTGGAGAGAAAGCAGGGCTTTTAAAAAGGAAAACACTACGGTGACCCTAAACTATTACAGAGAACCCCTGCCCCAATACAGAAACTATTACAATGTGAGGTTGTATATGCCCTTCTTAGATATCACAGAGCCCCTGTGATGTACTTTCCACATGTTAAAAGAGAGATATTTTAACCAACATGGCTTTAGTTGACTTTGGGTTGAAGAGTGCACTAACTAGACTTGTTCCAAATAGCCCCTATAACAGGGGTCCCCAACGTGGTGCCTGCGGGTGCCATGGCGCCCGCCGGGGCATCTAAATGTGCCCGCGTACTGGCCTGCGGATGAGCATCCGCCAAAATGCCACCGAATTTCGGCAGCATTTCGGCAGCAACGCCTCTGGATGACGCCGCTTGTCGGCAGCCTTTCGGCATATGCTCGTCCACCGCCACGGTCCTCCGTGGCTCCTTGTCTGGTGCCCACCAGATGAAAAAGGTTGGGGACCACTGCCCTACAGAGACCAGCAAAAAGAAAAGCATCGATAGTAGCCATTATGAATGCTGCTCCCCTTGATTTTTTTATAGCAGGGAATGACGTAGATTATATGTAAACAGCGTGCTACTGTACCTTTTCTTGCAATATTGTAAAAGAAGATGGAACCAATCTCAGCAGGGGGGCCAAGGGCCTCCAGGTGAATTCCTCTGTGGCCTCTATTTGCAGTCAATTGGATGTCACGTTGGGAGACCACCTCATAAGCCAAAGCAATAACTGTTACCCTTACAGGGTCTTTATCGAATCAGTGCTAAATTACAGCTACAACACACTTACCACACTGTTTTCTGTGGGCCTGTTATACAAAGATACCCCTGGACAAGATGAAGCAATGGAGCTGGATGGTGAGAATCAAGTGTTTGCAAACCTGACAACCCAGAACAGGAAGATACATCTGCTGGGTCATCTGCATAGCGACCTGTTTTTTCAAGAAAAACTTCTGTTGAACAGTATGGATGTGAAAATAAAACTGACACACGGTAATGATGCCTTCTGATTAATGGGTGATGAAACCAAAGGTTATAAACTGCGGATTATATCAGTACCTCATTTTTTAAAGAAAGTGCAGGTGGCCCCGGCACTGTCTGGATCAGGTGGAGGCCTGCTTAACACTAATGCTGAAACAAAAACAGAAAATGTGGAAATGGCAGTAGTGCTAAATGCCGGTTTTGTTTTTGTTTTCACCAAAAAGGTTAGTAGCGATTGGACATCTAACATAGTGCATGTCAATGAAAATGAGGTAGGATCAGAGGCTAAAAGAGGGAAAGAACAAGTTAAAAATTACTTAGACAAATTAGATGCCTTCAAGTCACCAGGGCCTGAAGAAATACATCCTAGAATAGTCAAAGAGCTGACTGAGAAAGTATCTGAGCCATTAGCGATTGTCTTTGAAAAGTCATGGAAGATGGGAAAGATTCTAGAGGATTGAAAATGGGCAAATATAGTGCCAATCTATAAAAACCTATATAAGGACAAACCGGGGAATCTCAGACCAGTCAGCTTAACTTCAGTACCCAGAAAGATAATGGAGCAAATAATTAAACAATCAATTTACAAAAACCTATAAGATAATAAGGTGATAAATAACAGCATGGATTTGTCAAGAACAAATCATGTCAAACCAACCTAACAGCTTTCTTTGACAGGATAACAAGCCTTGTGGTTAGGGAGGAAGTGGTAGATATGATATATCTTTACTTTAGTAAGGCTTTTGATACTGTCTTGCATGACCTTCTCATAAATAAACTAGAGAAATACAACCTAGATGGAGCTACTACAAGGTGGGTGAATAACTGGTTGGAAAACCGTTCCCAGAGAGTAGTTATCAGTGTTTCTCAGTCAAGTTGGAAGGGCATATCAAGTGGGGTCCCACAGGGATCAGTTCTTGGTTTAGTTCTGTTCAATATCATCATCAATGATTTAAATAATAGCATAGCGAGTATATTTTAAAGTTTGCAGATGATACCAAGCTGGGAGGGGTTGCAAGTGCTTTGGAGGATAGGATTAAAATTCAAAATGATTTGAACAAACTGGAGAAATGGTCTGAAGTAAATAAGATGAAATGTAATAGGGACAAATGCAAAATACTCCACTTAGGAAGGAACAATCAGTTGCACACATACAAAATGGGAAATGACTGCCTAGGAAGGAGTACTGCGGAAAGGGATCTGGAGGTCATAGTGGATCACAAGCAAAATATGAATCAATAGTGTAACACTGTTGCAAAGTCATCATTCTGGGATGTATTAGCAGGAGTGTTCTAAGCAAGACACAAGAAGTAATTCTTCCACTGTACTCCGTGCTGATTAGGCCTCATCTGGAGTATTGTGTCCAGTTCTGGAAAAGATGTGGACATTTCTGGAAAGATGTGGACAAATTGCAGAAAAGCAACAAAAATGATCAAAGATTTAGAAAACGATCTATGAGGGAAGATTGGAAAAAATTGGTTTGTTTAGTCTGGAGAAGAGAAGACTGAGAGAGGACATAACAGTTTTCAAGTCCATAAAAGGTTGTTACAAGGAGGCGGGAGAAAAATTGTTCTCCTTAACTTCTGAGACTAGGACAAGAAGCAATGGGGTTAAATAGCAGCAAGGGAGATTTAGGTTGGACATTAGGAAAACCTTCCTAACTGTCAGGGTAGGTAAGCACTGGAATAAATTGCCTAGGGAAGTGGTTCTCAAACTTTAGCAACTCGAGGAACCCCATTTTTATTTAATATTTTTGGGGTATCCACAAATCCCCCTGCTCCACCCCAGGCCCTACACCACTCCACCCCTTCCCCCAAGGCCCCACCACCACCTCACCTCTTCCTGCCCCCGCTCACTCCATTACCCCCCTTCCCCGCTCACTCTACTCCACTCTGACTCACTTTCACCAGGCTGAGGCAGGGTGTTGGGGTGCAGGAGAGGATGCAGGGTGCAGAGTCTGGGAGGGAATTTGGTTGCAGGAGAGAATGAGGGGTGCAGTCTCTGGGATGCTGTTTGGGTGCAGGAGGGGTGAGGGGTGCAGGCTCTGGGAGGGAGTTTAGATGCAGGAAGCGGTGAGGGGTGCGGGCTCTGGGAGGGAGCTTGGGTGCAGGAAGGGGTGAGGGGTGCGGGCTCTGGGAGGGAGTTTGGGTGTGGGGTGCGGGCTCAGGGCTGGGGCAGGGGGTTGGGGTGTGGGCGCTGGCCAGGCAGCACTTACCTCAGGCAGCTCCACAAAGTGACTGGCACATCTCTCTGGCAGAAGCTCCTGGGGGTGGGGGGTGGGGGGTGTCAGGGGGTGTCTGTGTGCTGCCCCTGCCTACAGGTACCGACCCCACAGCTCCCATTGGCCACAGGTCCCAGCTAAAGGGAGCTGTGGAGTCGACGCTCAGGGCGCGGGTGGTACGTGGAGACCACTTGTCCCCCAGCAGGGGCCACAGGGATGTTCCAGCCACTTCCGGGAGCGACGCGGAGCCAGGGCAGGCAGGGGGCCTGCCTTGGCCCCACTGCGCCGCCAGACTTTTAGGGGCTAAAATCTCCGGGTTGGGCTTCAGTAGCCCCCGGGAGAGGGGGGGGGGGGGGAGGAAGAGCTGATCAGCAGGGCACGCAGACCCCTTGGACTACCCATGGGGACCCCCAGGGGTCCACAGACCCCAGTTTAAGAAACACTGGCCTAGGGAGTTTGTGGATTCTCCATCACTGGAGATTTTTAAGAGCAGGTTAGACAAGCACCTGTCAGGGATGGTCTTAGTGTGACCTGACAGCAAATGTGAAAAATCGGGACAGGGGGTGGGGGGTAATAGGAGCCTATATAAGAAAAAGACCCACAAATTAGGACTGTCCCTATAAAATCGGGACATCTGGTCACCCTAGATGGTCTAGATAATACTTAGTCCTGCCATGAGTGCAGGGGACCGGACTAAGTAACCTCTTGAGATCCCTTCCAGTCGTACGATTCTATGATTCTAAATGGCACCTGGACTCTGTGACGATGAAAGCGTTTAGTGCCACAGGCAGCGGGGTCAGTAACCAGGAGAATCTATTCTTGGGGCAGTTACTCAGATTGCTTGCCTTGGTTTTGTGGATAATGATGCCTTCAATGGAAATTACACTAAAACCACTTTCACTTTAACATTATGATATTAATTTTTTGGCCTTATATTTGTATGGTGAAGAGATAAGAACTAAGCTTCTGCAACCATACTTTGGGGGTGGGAACTGTTGAGCTAGGACACAAATCTGGCACACACAGACAGCTGGTAAACACATGAAAGATTGAGGAGTACTTGTGGCACCTTAGAGACTAACACATTTATTTGGGCATAAGCTTTTGTGGGTTAAAACCCACTTCATCAGATGCATGCAGTGGAAAATACAGTAGGACAATATGTAAATACAGAGAACATGAAAAAATGGGTGTTGCCATACCAACTATAACGAGAGTAATCAATTAAGGTGGGTTACTATCAGCAGGAGAAAAAAAAACTTTTCTAGTGATAATCAGGATGACCCATTTCCAACAGTTGACAAGAAGGTGTGAGTAACAATAGGGGAAAAATTAGCATGGGGAAATAGTTTTTACTTTGTGTAATGACCCATCCACTCCCAGTCTTTATTCAAGCCTAAATTAATGGTGTCCAGTTTGCAAATTAATTCCAATTCTGCAGTTTCTCGTTGGAGTCTGTTTTGAAGTTTTTTTGTTGGAGTATTGCGACTTTTAGGTCTGTAATTGAGTGACCAGGGAGGTTGAAGTGTTCTCCGACTGGTTTTTGAATGTTATAATTCTTGATGTCTGATTTGTGTCCATTTATTCTTTTGCGTAGAAACTGTCCGGTTTGGCCAATGTACACGGCAGAGGGACATTGCTGGTACATGATGGCATATATCACATTGGTAGATGAGCAGGTGAATGAGCCTCTGATGGTGTGGCTGATGTGATTAGGTCCTATGATGGTGTCCCTTGAATAGATATGTGGACAGAGTTGGCAATGGGCTTTGTTGCAAGGATAGGTTCCTGGGTTAGTGTTTTTGTTGTGTGGTGTGTGGTTGCTGGTGAGTATTTGCTTCAGGTAGGGGGGCTGTCTGTAAGCGAGGACTGGCCTGTATTCCAAGATCTGTGAGAGTTAGGGATTGTCCTTCAGGATAGGTTGTAGATCCTTGATGATGCGCTGGAGAGGTTTTAGTTGGGGGCTGAAGGTGACGGCTAGGTGGTTTACCTTTTCACCAGATTATAAAACTGTATTCTAATGACTTAGTTCAAAATGACCAGATGGTGATGAAAGCGCCAAATGGTTAAAGTGTTTTAAAATTCCCTGTGGGATTAATTTGGTTGAAGAACAAACCTATCAAATACCAGCATCATGAGGGATCCTGACAAACTCTTTCAATACCTATTTCCCCTAATTAGGAAATTTCATCCTGTGACTTAACTGTACAGTGGAGGGAACAACATTTAGTCGAAGAACACATGAAAGCTCAAACGCATCCCATAGTTTTTCTGGATGGGTCAGTCTATCCAGAAACTTTCCCTCATGGCTCAAACCTGCTCTTGCGGTGGTCCTACGGTGTTACCGGAAGGTTTGGATCTGATTATATCAAGCCAATTATATTACCTAAAAATAAAGCTTTTAATTTTAAACCTTAATTTAGAATTTATTTGAACTGGTAACAAAGGTTGTGATCCATCCTCTAGGAATATCCAAGATATTATCATGGTGCTTGTCTCTGATATACAGAGGGCTCCCCAGAGCAAGTTAGCCTTCCTGTTCCTTGAAAGGACACGGATACAGCCCTCCGATCAGTATTAGGCCCACAAGCAGCAATTCTTCGAAAACAGAAATAATAATTATTTATAAACAAGTGGGAGGAGTTTTCAGAGGGGGGTCACATGCCACCTCTTGCTTCAGGTTATGTGTCAATCTCTGCCCCGGGACTTGCCCTAATTTGTCAAAGTCCTCTTGGGGCAGGCCTATGGGTCACCCAACAGGCCAGATATAAGCACAGAATCCAGGTTTCCTGTGTCCCAGTCTTGTGCTCTAGCCACTAGGCTGCACTGTCTTCCCTGTTCATACGTTAACCCCTTTCCTCACACAATGACTTTTCCCAGTAAAGACAAGTCACTACAGGGCTGGTCACTGAAACGTGCACTATAAGGCCTGTGAGGAAGACGTGGGTGCAGGGCAGGGGGAAAGGGCACTGAGAGAAGGAGCTGGTTTGGGGAGAAAAGCTTGAGGTAACTTCAGGGGCACCATTTTAAATTGTGGTGTGTGGAACATTAATGGTGATTCCTGGGGCTACTTAGGCACCTGAAAACTCTAGATTTTGCATATAAGGTGGTGGGCCCACAACCAAAAATTATAACTCAAACGCGGGGGTCAGCTCAAAAAGTTTGAAAACTGCTGAGGGTGCTGGCAGGGGGTAACTAGCGGCTGTGGGCAGGCATGGAGGTAGCTCAGGTTCCAGGCGGGGGTGTACTTTGGGGCCAGGCAGGAGGTTGCTAGGGGCTGTGTTCCTGGAGGGGTGTAGTTCAGGGTGAAGGTAAGGGGTACGTAGGGGCCGACAGGGCTGTAGCTCAGGATGCAGGTAGGGGCTGTGTCCAAGGAGGTGCTGCTGCTGCGGGGCCAGCCACACGCACAATCCTTAGTTCACACAGGGGGGCAGCTCTGCAGGTCAGTGGCTGGAGTGAGGGGCATGCGCTGCCCACCCACTTCCGCAATCGGCAGGGGAAGAGAACACCCCGATATCAGCCCCCACCCCAGTCTATGCAGCATATCAGCGGGTGAGGAGCGATGCCAGCGGTGGCCCCATGGTGGGGGGTGGGGCAGCATGGCTGCAAACAGCAGTGGAGCAGGGCAGCGGGGGCGGAGGGAGGAAGGGCAGCGGGGGTGGGGGGAGGAAGGGCAGCGGGGGTGGGGGGAGGAAGGGCAGCATCTTCCCTTCTGCTGCACACTTCACCCAAACCTGGTACAAAACTAGCGGGGGAGGGGAAAGCTCCATTGTTTCTCCCTCTCCATGGGAGGACCCCATGTGGCTGCCTCAGTTGCACCCTCACTTGCAAATTTAGTCAGGTTTCTATAAGCCTGGGTCTTTGGGATTTGCGCTGCCATTATGGCTCCTGCGTGGGAGCCTGCTGCACAGGGCAAGGTCTGGACGCTCAGGCACAAGAGAAGGGCCCTCATGATGGGGAGGTTTGGGAGGCGAGGGGAGCAGAGGGAGGGTCGACAGGCCGTGGAGCTCTGATGTGGGTGTTACACACCGTGCAGCCAAGCTGGGACTGAACCCAACTCCTCTGACAACAACACAAACCAAACGGTTTTGTCAAAGGACCAAGGGAAAGGTCACGATTTATCCATGTGAGCTCCCTGAAACATATAAATATGTATATCCCCTGGTCTAGGAACACCCCTGGGTGGATTTAACCTATGGCAGTGACCATTTATTTTATTTATATTTAATTAAAATAAAAGAAGAAAGAGATTTTTATGGGAAAGAAATAGCAAAACAGCCCCTGTGTGCCAATCAACACACTCACACACACGTTTGCAATACAGCACAATGACCGGTTACTTTTATTAAAAGGAGAAGAACAAGCTACTAGGGGGGGACACAAGGGCTCCTTGTGGGGTTTTTCCAGCTTGCGAGATTCTTTGCAGCCCAGATGAAAAGGATCCAAGGATTTTAGAGGCCAGGAGCCGTCTGCCAGATTCCCAGCGATCCTGCATTGACGGTATCTTCTGCCATCACTCACTCTCTTTACTGCAAAAAGGGAAGAAACTCTCACATTTTATGTTTATAGCCATTAAAACAAGGACAATATAATGTTACATTCAAAGTAGAGCAGGATTTTCCCCATCATTTAGTAGCGTGTGCGTATATAACACCAACGGACCTTGGCTGTTGTTGGGCGGGATTGAACCTGGGGCCTCTGGAGTTTAGTGCATGAGCCTCTATTTCATGAGCTTAAAGCCAACTGGCTGTTAGCTAAGGCTGTAGAATAGACTCAATTTATCTATTATATCTAAACATGTGTACTGGCTGCCCACCTGGCTTCTGAAGTAAATATGCCAGACTTCTGAACATCGATCTGCCCTCCCTTTGCCCCTAACTCTCCAGTAAAGGAGGCACATTCTCATTTTCTTACAAAAGTCCTTCCTATTAACATTCTACACAGTTCAAGTGACAACTACCAAAAATAAAGTCGCTGGGTGATTAAAAAAAGAACCCCAGCAAATTAATTATAAAAACTGCTGGAAATATCATGTACAATATCATAGAAATGTTCATCAAACTTTTTTTAAAAAGTTGAAATTTGAAATTCCATTGAGGGAATTAATCCAAATTGTGAACTTTAAAAAATATTGACTATCTCCATGATATATAGAAAAATCAGACCAAAAATATGTAAGATGTAGAACAACGTGACTCATGTCCATGTACAGTTTTCCTTTCAAACACACTTTTGTCCATAGCTAAAACTAAAACAATAAATATTTAATTAGAGGATAAATATATTATTCTTAAAGAATGCCTGGACTATTCTGTCTTCCAGCTCACGTAAGCCTAAAGCCTGACCCTATTCAGATGGTAGTTCCCTACCTGATGATAATCTCTGTACATGCTCAGTGAAGTGGCCAGGTGAGTAGCAGTGCAGTTGCTACCACGGAGCTCTTACCTTCACCTCTCCTACCCCAAAACTGCCTCTATGGTACTTTAGGCCTGGTCTACACTAGGAAATTCGGTTGGTGTAATTACGTCGCTCAGTAGTATGAAAAATATACACCCCTGAATGACACAGTGAAACCGACCTAACCTCTGGAGAAGACAGTGCTAGGTTGATGGGTGCATTCTCCCATTGATGCACATATCACCTCTCGGGGAGGTGCAGTGCCTACACAGATGGGAGAACCTGTCCCGTTGGTCCAGGTAACATCGCTTTGGCTCAGCTGCAGTGGTGTTGCTGTGCCACTGTAGCAGTTTAGGTGTAGAGAACAAGCCCAAACTGTCGGGGAAAGCCTCTCACTCCTCCCAACTTCCTCTCTGAGTCCTATCCCAGCTGAGACATTAATTTGAGCATGCTGGGCACCTTGTACAAGGCTAAGGGGAGATCCAGCACTTAACAAGAAGAACACAAATACAATTGGCTACAGATAAGCAATGAGACCAAGTTAACAACTGTAGGAAACATCATGTTTAAACCAGTAAAAAGAAATTCTGAGCAATGCTATTATTGAAGTCACCAAGGTTTGTAATAGCTCTGGAATTCTAAAAGGAGAAATGTAAAGGCTCCGAGCATGTACTGAGCTACCTTAAAGACTGAAAGTAGCATCAATCCTTAAAGCGCACTAGTGCTTATTGAATTGCATTGAAGAGTGAGCACATCTGATAATATACATGTGTGACCCAGTGCTCAGTGTGTGTTATGAATTCCCCTCGGTGGAGGTTGAGAGTCTGTTACAGGCTGGAGCCTGTAAGGCTCTTTTGAACAAAAATGCAGAAATGATATCCAGAGAGGAGACCTTTCCAGAAAAGGACAAGTATGCGAGGAGAAGGGGTTATAATGGAATCAGACTGGCAGCTGTCATTATGGTGAGTGCTACCAAGAAAATTCCATGTGTAAGCAGATTCAGGATGAGCTCTACCCTGACATCTGGTGGTGAATTATGGGGAGTGTGGAAAAGAACTTCAGGGGCTGATCTCATTTGCATAGGCACACCCACCCCGCCTAGCGTGAGCCCCAGCAGCCCAAAATGGTCACTTTGGCGGCTGTGGGATCCCCAGTTTCTCTGTTATTGGGGCAGGAGGAATAAAGTGGTGTTACCCTGAGTTACCATGGTTATGTGAATCAAGGCCAGTGGAACTGTTTGATGACAGAGGGACTCACCATCAACTAAGTAGCACTTGCTAGACAAGGGACATGGGTTCCAAAACCCAGTGAAGGGAGAGAGGTTGGGGACAGGTATTTGTACCTGATGGGATGGGCCCCCTTTGAGGGCCTGA
>QXTE01001368.1:0-16520 GCA_003942145.1 Platysternon megacephalum
CTGAGTCATAATATCATCCTTCTGGGTTTCCTTTCTGCTCCATTCCTTATTGACCAGCCACTCTGGCCCAGATTCACACCGCTAATTTGGTGCCTAATGTTACTCCGGAATTGAGGGGTGTGTTACCCCAGAATTTCATCAAGCTAATTGCAGTCATATTGTATGCATTCAGCCACCATGAATTACTCAAATAGAACATCATGTAGTTAAGGGTTAGTTTGGAGAAGGGCTTTTGGCCGCGGGGTTGAATACTGGCTGCATGTTTGCAGTTTCTACTAACCAGAATGGGAGGAGGGGAGAAAAGAATCAACAAATTGAGACTGAAAGAAAATAAGTGGATACTCTTCCTTGTGGCTCGGTGTGGAGAGCTCACATAGCTACTGCCCAGCTGAGCCTGGAGGTTCCACGCAGCAAACATGTTCCCGCCTGGAGTACACGGGAGGTGGTGGATCTCCTAGGTCTAGGTCCTTACCCTAAACTTATTCCACAGATGTCTCGTGTTTGGTCAATGATGCCTTTTCTTCATCTCTCCTGTGCTTGACTTGGGCTCTCTTAGCCACACTGTCCCATAAGCTCTCACTTCTCTTTGCTGCTCATGGATGGAGATGTGGTTGCTGAGGCAGTATAGGTTCAAGGTTGTAACGCCAAGACTTTATAAAACACTGTGCCACTGACCCTAACCACAAACAGTGAGCAGCCCTTCCACAAATAGCACTCTGTGCTTCTGCCATGATGTTCATGTGACAGGTTCGGTCACAGAGAACCCCTTGGGACTGTCACATGATGTACTGAGATTACCCCTGAGCACATTTTCCCTGCCAGCTTGGGATTCCAGAGCCCTGCATTGTTGAGCCAGACACACTAGCCTGCTGCAACATAGACCCAGGTCTGGTCCACGCCCCCAAAGCTGCAGACTTTAACCCCAAACTGCTCAGCAGGTCACCTCTCTCCAGCACCCAGACACCCAGTTACCAATGGGATCCAAACACCAAATAAATCCGTTTTGCGCTGTCTAAAGCTTATACAGGGTAAACTCATAAATTGTCCACCCTCTATAAGACTGATAGAGAGATATGCACAGCTGTTTGCTCCCCCAGGTATTAATCACTTTCTCTGGATTTACTAATAAACAAAAGTGATTTTATTAAGTATAAAAAGTAGGATTTAAGTGGTTTCAAGTAATAACAGACAGAACAAAGTAAGTCACCAAGAAAAATAAAGCAAAAACATGCCTAATGCATTAAAAAACTAATTACAGATAATATCTCACCCTCAGAGATGTTCCAAAAACTTTGCAACTTTGATAGATGTGAATAATCTCATAGCACCGCTTTCTTTGAGGTGTTTTGGGAAGAAACTCCTCCACTTTCTTCAATAAAGGGCCATTTCAGTGCTGTACTTCATTCAGAAGTGGCTGGTACTCTTTACTATATGAGACACAATAATGGATTCAATGGATCACCGGTCTGATCTAGTCTGACAGTTCCTATGTTCTTATTGTGGAAGTAGCAATTTGAAGTCAGTATAACTGAGTCAATTTAACCCAGCTCACAATCTGTCCTGAAAAAAAGAATATTTATTTACCATTCATTCATTTGCAAGTGTTGCTGTCTCACAAGTTTGACAAACAAAAACACCACAATGTGCTGAAGGAGAGAAGTGGTCAGACTGCTGAGGCAAAATCCACACAAAGAAACTAACATTATGAACTTTGTCTCTTCCATATTTTGTATAAACCTTTTGTAAAATGGAATAAATATCTCATTCAGGCAAGGTAGACCTATACCATATCTCAGTATTTTTCAGATAAAGGGATTGATAGGGAATCAAAGGGGTTGATTGAGAGGGAGGTTAAGAGTAAGTGGAAGAAGAGGATTAGGAGGAGGAAATGGGAGGCAACACGTAGCCAGGAACTGAGGATCTACGTCATCATTTCCCGGTTCTCTCTCTCTCACTCTCTCTCCATGGTGTCCAATGCCATAGTAACTGCACTTTGAGCCATTTATTCCACTGATCCCCATCCATTATATTGATTCTATTTCCTGCTGTGTTTTCAGGTTTACTTCTGAATTGTATTATGAATTGTATTATAAGCCCTACTATTATAGAGGTTGGGGTGGTTCCAGAGGTTACGGCTGCTGTAGGCCATGGTGTTACCGAAGGCCGTACAAGTGTTGCTGGGGCTATTCCAATGTTTGTTGCTACCCTTGCCCTTGACATTGGGGCTGGGGGTACGGCTTTGGAAAGGGTTGGCCATGTTTTGCCCAGGAGGAATAATACACCCAGAAAATGGAAAGATCAGGAAATGGAACACAAGATACAGATTCACAGCTGATCTTATGGTTAATGTGTTTCAGAAATGCAGAGCACCCTCGACTCCCCTGGGAGCTGTGAGTGCTCAGCATCTCAGTAAATCTGCCCCATATCTCTAGTGCCCAGATTACACCAGCTGACTGTTTCCTCTAATGTCTTCCACTCTCTGCTTCTTCTAGAATAATCTGTTAAGGCGTGAATCTCAATTCCATGAAGGCCCTTCTAGGTCACTCTGACACAGTAAATTAAACAGAGGCCTTAAATTTGGGTGAAAAAAAACATTTCCACTCACTTGAAGGCTTCTTACAAAGCAGTGTAAAAGGGTCTTAGTGTCAATGAGAATGAAGCCCTACGTGTTCTAGTCCTTTCATGATATCTGCCATTTGTTTCTGGTTTCAACGGTGCTATAAAAGTTGTACAGTGGATAAGCAGATTACTTCTTTGTTTAAATTGTGCTTTGTCTTGTTTGATTCTGTCTGGGATGAAACAAGTACCTTAAAATAGTTGCAAAGAGGGCTTCATTGGCAAACTCTACAGCTGTATTGAAGAACGAGAAACTTCTCCTCTGAAATGCATCACCTGGGAGCCAATGATTCATTGCAGACCTTCTTGACACTCTTGAAATATATCCTCTCTACTTTGCGTTCTTTCTGTCTCTTGCTGTGTACTCCTCTTCTTACTCACATTAAAGTCATTCTGCATCATAATACCAGCCTTCAGTTTTTCCTTTCTGCTCCATCCCTTATTTACCAACCTCTGTGGCCCAAGTTCACAGAGCTTCTTAAGCGCCTAACTCCTACTCAAATCACTATGAGCGTGGCACCTAAGGCCAGGTCTGCACTACAAAGTTAAGTCATAGAATCATAGAATATCAGGGTTGGAAGGGACCTCAGGAGGTCATCTAGTCCAACCCCCTTCTCAAAGCAGGACCTAATCCCAACTAAATCATCACAGCCAGGGCTTTCTCAAGCCTGACCTTAAAAACCTCTAAGGAAGGAGATTCCACTACCTCCCTAGGTAACCCATTCCAGTGCTTCACCACCCTCCTAGTGAAAAAGTTTTTCCTAATATCCAATCTAAACCTNAGCTAAAACCACTGACTGCTGTGTTAAGTAGCCTGAAGATATATTGCTGAGCGGCTGGTGTAGCAGAGCAGTTTGCAGGATGGTTAGTGGAGTGGAGTGTCTGGTGCCCCTTAATACCCCTTCCCCCAGTCTCCATCCAGGCTGGGAGGTAAAACTCTGCAGATAAACTTTTGAACTCTGGAGCTGCACTGACCAGAGACTTTTGGGTTTTGGGACTCCTGGGACTTTGGGGGATTTTGGGGTTGCTGGACTTAAGACCCTGAGGGGAAAAGGACACTGCCAAACTTACTTGGGGGTGGGTCTTTTGCTCATGGTTTGTGTTATGAATCCTGTTTGTGGTGTTTCCCCAACATAATGCCGCATTGTTTCCTTCCTTTATTAAAAGGACTTTGCTACACTCAGACTCCGTGCTTGTGAGAGGGGAAGTATTGCCTCTTAGAGGCACCTGGGGGGTGGTATGAAATTGTCCCAGGTCATTGGGTGGGGGCTCGAGACGGTTTTGCATTGTGTTATTGAAATGGACCCCCTAGATACTGAACCCGGCCCTTCTTGCTGCCAACTAAGACTGGCAGAAGGGTTACATTAAACTAATGTTTATTAGATGTAAACACACACACACACTCAGGTAAGCAATAGCTTTAGAACATCCCAAATAATTACCTAAAATCTGAGATGGTATTTAGTAATTAGCAGCAGGTCAGCAATGGCTGGACACTTCCCCACTGGGGAGTATGATGTCAGGACTAGTCAAACAGCAAGAGGAAACTGAGCAAGGAGGAGAAGACTAGAAGCAGAACAGCCTGTATGAGGTGATGATCTCCCTCCAGCTCTGGACGGTTAGCCTAGTCAGGCAGAGGAAGTTTGTGTCCAGGTTATTTTGCAGGATCCAAACCTGGATCTGGAGGTAATGACCTTAGATTTATTACATGTGCTCATGCCCTGGGGCTTCATTCAGGGAAACACACTCCTTTAGACTAATTCGTTTCCGGATGATACAGCAAGGGTGCTCTTATATAAAACTAATATTGATTAGATTTAAGCACACACACACACATAAGCAATAGCTTTAGAACATCATAAATAATTATCTAAAATCTGAGATGGTATCTAGTAATTAGCAGCAGGTCAGCAATGGCTGGACACTTCCCCACTGGGGAGTATGATGTCAGGATTAAGTCTCTTAGGATAGCTTCAGAGAACTGATCCAAAGTACACTCTAGTATCAAGTCTTTTTATAACTAATTTTTTACAAACTATAGTTCATAGTGACCCCTACTGGGTCATCACTTCTCCTAACTTCAATCAATTGCCTATCAACAAAACTTTCCTAACAACCTTAGCCATAATAAGCTTCTCTCTCAATCACCCAAACTCAAGGTCTCCATCCACTTATTTTCTTTCAGTCTCAATTTGTTGATTCTTTTCTCCCCTCCTCCCATTCTGGTTAGCAGAAACTGCAAACATGCAGCCAGTATTCAACCTTGCCACCAAAAGCCCTTCTCCAAACTAACCCTTAACTACATGATGTTCTATTTGAGTAATTCATGGTGGCTGAATGCATACAATATGACTGCAATTAGCTTGATGAAATTCTGGGGTAACACACCCCTCAATTCCAGAGTAACATTAGGCACCAAATTAGCAGTGTGAATCTGGGCCAAAGTGGCTGGTCAATAAGGAATGGAGCAGAAAGGAAACCCAGAAGGATGATATTATGATTCAGAAGCATTTTAATGTGAATTGGAAGACAAGTACACAGAAAGCAACTGAAAGAATTCAGAATTAAAATAATATCTCCAAGGTATCAAGAAGGTCTACAATGAATCACTGGCTCCAAGGTGATGCATTTAAAAACAGATGTTCTTCGTTCTTCATCACAGCTGTAGATTTTGACAATCAAGTTCTCTTTGCAACCATTTTAAGGTATTAATCATAGAATCATAGAACTTAAGATCAGAAGGGACCATTATGATCATCTAGTCTGACCTCCCGCATGATGCAGGCCACAAAAGCTGACCCACCCACTCCTGAAATAATTCTCACCCTTGACTCAGCTGTTCAAGTCCCCAAATCTTGATTTAAAGACTTCAAGTAGCAGATAATCCTCCAGCAAGCGACCCCTGCCCCATGCTGCGGAGGAAGGCGAAAAACCTCCAGGGCCTCTGCCAATCTACCCTGGAGGAAAATTCCTTCCCGTCCCCAAATATGGCGATCAGCTGAACCCCAAGCATGCGGGCAAGACTCTTCAGCCAGACACTCAGGAAAAAGACTTTCAATATCCCAACATTGACCATCGGTACTAATTACCAGTGGTGGCACATAATTGACCTATTGAGTAAATCAAGTTATCCTATCAAACCATTCCCTCCATAAACTTATTAAGCTTAATCTTAAAGCCGGAGAGGTCTTTCGCCCCCACTGTTTCCCTCGGTAGGCTGTTCCAGAATTTCACTCCTCTGACGGTTAGAAACCTTCGCCTAATTTCAAGCCTAAACTTCCCGACTGCCAATTTATATCCATTTGTTCTCGTGTCCACATTAGTACTGAGCTGAAATAATTCCTCTCCCTCCCTGGTATTTATCCCTCTGATATATTTAAAGAGAGCAATCATATCTCCCCTCAACCTTCTTTTGGTTAAGGAAAACAAACCGAGCTCCTCAAGTCTCCTTTCATACGNATATAGACTGCACAACGTCACAGCACCTATGCATGAAAGGACTAGAACATGTAGGGCTTGATTCTTATTGACACTAAGACCCCTTTGCACAGCTTTGTAAGGAGCCTGTTTAATTTACTGTGTCAGCGTGACCTAAAGGGGCCTTCAGGGAATTGAGATTCACGCCCAAACAGATTATTCTAGAAGAAGCAGAGCATATGGAAGGCAGTAGAGGAAACAGTCATCGAGTGTAACCTAGGAAAGAGATATGGGGCAGATTTACTGAGATCCTGAGCACTCACAGCTCCCATGGGAGTTGAGGGCACTCTGCATTTCTCAAATCTATTGCCCATAAACTTATCTGGGAATCTTGCTTAACATTTCCTGGTCTTTCCACATTCCGGGTCTATTCCTCCTCGGCGAAACATGGCCAACCCTTTCCATAGTCGTACCCCGACCCCCAATGGCAAGGATAAGGGTACCAACAACGTTTGGGATAGCCCCGACAACACTTGTATGGCCTTTGGTAGCACCATGGCCTACAGCAGCCGTAACCTCTACCACCCCAGCCCCCATAATGGTAGGGCTTATAATACAATTCATCACTAAAGTTTTCGTCGAAAGTCATCTTTCTGTGTTGGAGGTAAACCTGAAACACACAGAAGGGAAAAGAGTCAACATAATGCACTAGGGTAGTAGAGTAAAAGGTTCAATGCTCAGGGAAATGATGACCCAGACCCTCAGTTCCTGGATACATGTTGCCTCTTATTTCCTCCTCCTAGCCTCCTTCTTCCACTCACTCTTAACCTCCCTCTTAACCAGCCCCATTGATTCCCTCTCAGTCCTTCCTCTGAAAAATACTGACAGCAAAATAAATATCTGCTATAGACTATTTCTATCACGCACACATGGGATTTTTACTCCCTTTCACAAATGGGTTTTACAAAGGATAGCAGGGACCAGTTTGCTAATGTTAATTTCCTTGAGAGGATTTAACCTCAGCATGAAAACCCCTTTTCTTCTGAATAACAGACTGGCAGTTTGGCTTCTAAAGCTTCTGAGCCAGCAATACTTGCTAATAAATGAATGGAAAACCATGCTCTTAAATGTCCCTAGTCTCTGTTTGCCACATGCTGGAAATGGGTGATGGGATAGATCACTTCATGATTACATGTTCTGTTCTTCCCTCGCAAGCACCTGGCATTGGATACTGTTGGAAGACAGGATACTGGGCTAGGTGGACCATTGATCTGACCCAGTATGGCCGTTCTTATGTTCTAAAATACTTTTTTGAAAACAAAACATTAAGAGCCAGATCCTGAGCGGGTAGATATGGGCACTGTTCAACTGAGTTCAAGGGTCTAGGCTCACTTACCTAGCTTTGGATCTGCATCTAACATTGCTACTAGAGCAGGTAGGAAAATAGCAATTTCCATACTGGATCAGATCAGAGCTCCTTCTAATTGATTATTCTGTCTGAAATCTTGCCAAGTACCTGCTGCTACAGAATAAAGAAGAATTCAGTGATCTATTATGAAAAAAACTGGGGAAGTTTCATCCTAACTCCCCTAACTTAAAAGCTGAATATGAAATTATTGAAAGCTACTGATGGGATTCGAACACCTAATTCCTAATGAAAGTAAACATGAACTCCTGTCTCAAATGCCTAGGCACCTCTGAAAATTGAAACATTTACTTCTAAACCATGAATGTATCAGTACCTGCAATTTAACAACTACTGCGTTATTGGCGAAACCCCTTTACGTAGCCAATAATCACAAAGTCATGCCCAAGATTCAGTCCTAAATTAAACCATCAGTAACGTGACATCGCAATAGCTCTAGAGAGAATGAGACAAATGGGACTTACCCCGGTCGCTGAAGAGGATAAGTCAAGAAAAGTTGTTAAGGAACCTGGAGTTGCGAGCGCTTTTATACAGTTTCTTAATCTGCCTGGGGAATACGAGACACCATTTTGCTTAAGGTCCTCATTATTTAGAAAACATATTATGCTGTGCAAGTCACTCCTTCAATTGATATAATTTGTTTTCAGGATTATTACCATGTGTTTTCAACCTCACATGGTTTAACATGCACAAGACAACCTATAGGTTTCCTTCATCTGAAAAGCTTTATGGGACACATTCATTCCTGGCACAATTCCAGTGACTCAGATTATGGGAAAAGATTGTCAGAGCTGTAACAGTTGCAAAATCTGCCATTAGATAGAGGACTCCCCTTTGGTCCTGGTAAGGCATTATGCAGAGGCTGAATGATCGAATGCCCATTGAAGTTAATGGGAGTCATTACTCTGAGTGGGTTTTTTCTCAGGCCCTATGACTTGAAATCTGGAAGAAGGACGTAAAAGGCCTCTGAGCCTTTTAAGTCCCACTTAAGCTTTCAAAAGAGTTGTTAACAGAGACCTAAGAAATGAATAGGCCTTTGTGCTGGTGCTCTGCTCAGGGGTGAATTTCCCCCTATGGTAATTAGAAATTCAGTTCCTAATCCACCTCCATTATGTCACCAATGTTGTGAGATCGGGGTGATCATCGTGGCAGAAGTTCACTGTGCTGCCTTCGATGGGGTTTCTCTTTGGTTGAGGTGAGGGATGGTGGTGGGTGAAAACAAGCTGGACCGAAATATACAAAGGCTTTGAGATAAACCCTGGAACATTTACGGCATCGCCAATGTGTCTCCATCCAACAACAGCCAAGACTATTGTGGTTTTACAAGAAAATAGAACTGATAAAGCCCCAGATAAAATACAGGAAATAGAGAGATCTGGCTTTTTTGGCCAATGCTATGGGATAAATTCAGATAAATTGATAATCTGACCAGATTTAGGGCATGCTGCAAAACCATTAGCTTGCCGGAATCTTGTCTACCATGATGAGAAAGATGTTGGAAGTTTATCATCACTCCATAGAATGTTTCCCCTCACCAGGCAAGGGGAAAGAACCTGATGTTGATTGAGAAGCACTGAACATCTTTGAATTCTATAGAGCTGTGCTGACTTATGGTAGTTGATCTCCTGCCCTTAAATTTGAAAAAGGAATTTGTATCATAAAAAGAAACGCAAAGCTTCTTTTTAATGGAAATCAAATAGTCCCAAATTCTGAGCTACAAATCGTGATCTGATTAAGGGAATTAAATGGTCAGCTTGACATCCTTTTTTTTTAAAGTGAGTCTATTACTCAATAGAAGGGTGTCTTCCAGTATCAAACCATAATACCATAACAATCCACTGCTTTGGATATGAAAAACCTTAATGAGTGTTTGTGACGAGCTTTGATACCTGGAGCCCTGAGGAAGTAGAGCATTCTCCATGTGTTATGATCCCTGTTTTTTATGCAGTGAAGGGCAGACAAGGGGCAAATTTCAGAGTCCCAAATAAAACCCAGTTGTCTTGAGAACACGTGCTACATATTTACCATTGATCCTGAACCTTCCTGGACTCTTCACATTTTTGGCTTCTAACTAGGTCACTAAGAAGAGATGTTATTGTAGCCGTGTTGGTCCCAGCATATGGGAGAGACAAGGTGGGTGAGGCAATATATCGTTTATGGGACCAGCTTCTGCTGGGGAGAGAGACAAGCTTTCGAGCTTACATAGAGCTTTTCTTCAAGTCTGGGAAATGTACTTGGAGTGTCACAGCTAAATGGAAGGTGGAATAGATTGTTTAGAATAAATAGTTAACATCTATTTCAAGGAACCTTTCAAAGTGAACTGGCCAGATAACAAGTCTCCAGTCATAGGGAGGAGAGGAGAGGGGGAAAAAGCTGGGAGGGGGTGCCATTACTGGGTTATACATTATTGTAATAAGTCATAAACCCAGTGTCTCTATTCAGGCCATGATTTTGAGTGTCCAGCACGGTTATCACTTTAGGCTCAGAGGCTTATCTTTTCAAGGTGTTGTGCAGATTTCCATTGAAGACGACGACTGAGAGGTCACATATGGAGTTTTCGCTTTGTGAAAATGGTTCACACACAAATGATATGATTTTTTTTGTCTTTTACCATTTTTCTGTGTGAGTTCATTGGACTGATGGCGTATTACAAGAATCTGTAACCCAATAATTGATATTACCTCACCCACCTTGTCTAAGTACAGAGTAATTCATAGGGAGCCTCAATCATGATTATTTTGTTGTGTTTTGTTGGGTGAGCGTCTGGAGGAATCATCTTCCAACTTAAGCAGAAACAATGACCTATTAGATAATGTTCTGATCCACTTCGTACATGAAAATAATAATTGTCCAAGAAAGAACAGCTAGTGTGCGATTTTTAAGCTTCTCGTGGGTAGTGTACAATTGCAATTCTCAAGATATAATTAAGAAATGTACCATGACATTTCTTCTTTTCAGGTTGTTGTTGTGTAAATCCCCACTACTGACCCAACATCAAAAAAGAGAGGAAATTCAGAGATAAGGAAAAAGACCAAACCATTGCTTGTAACGCTCTCCTGATATTAGTCATAATCAGTGGTCGACTGAGAACCACCATAAGAAAGTGTTTCTATTGTAGCCTTTTATTTTATTTAAAGTGAATTTTGTAATGTGCTATTACACTACCATGGATTCGGTTCTGGTGGCTACAGTTCCAAGCTTAACAGAGTGACAGTCACCTCTGCTACTTGCTTCTCAGTTAGAGTCACTAGGAAAACACAAAGACCAAGGGTAGTGACCGCACAGACATTTACCAGTACAAAGTCTAATCTATTTTATAAGGTTTATTAAAGATACAATTAAAATTACGATTACCCAAGCATATAGAAATTCTGTACAGACCTATGCACAAGTTACAAATATAGTTATACTCATATGCTTAGCAATAGTGTTAGGGTCTGATAGGTCTGTCATGGCTTGATCATCAGTAGAGGGATGGTTCCTGCTGGAGTCTCCCATAGGGAGCCCAATTTTCCCATTCTGGGCATCCCCGTTTTATAATGTGATTCTGTCTATACCTACATTTTGTGCATGGCCATAAAAGTGTAAACCCTCTTTTTCCTTATTGGTCTGTGTCCCCTGGAAACCTAAGGGACCCCACTTTTCTATAGGCTGTGTAAATTCCCTTTATTCTCATTAGCATTGACGCACAACCCGTATCCCGTGGTATAAGACACACGTCTGAGACAGATGTGCTTTTACAGTATTTTATGATCTAATATTAATCTACTGTGTAATTTTTCACAATATTACCAGTAGGTACCCCTTTCCCCATAATCTTAGGGCATTGGGTTATTTCTCGGGCATTGGTTTACGTCATCATTTCTTGTCTCCAATGCCTAAAATAACTAAGCTAAAGTCTTACAGGACTCAACCTACGGGTTCTTGCGTTTCAGCTTCATTTACTCATGTCTAATACTTGGTTCCTCTAAATACTGATCAACCTTATCCTTTTATAATCCTACAGATTAACTCTAATTAACATACAATGAGTATATGTAATATATTGATTAATCATAACATCACACAATAAATGGATCATAAACTAAAATCATTGGCTACACTATAGAAATAGAGAGTAACACACTGCACTGGTGATATTCATCATAATGCCTGTCATATAAGAAACCTTAAGCCCATATTCAGGAAATGTCTGTAGAACAGGTGAAGGGTCCACAATGCTGTAGGAGGGGGAGAAATGTTTGGAGGAAAACGAGGCTGGAGTTAAGATTTTGCTTGACAGTAACAGCAGGATTTTGCACAGGAATAAACATAATTTTCTTATCACTCGGTATTTATCATTTGAATTATAAATTGAAATTCATGATCCTAAGCAACCAATTCAGTTGTTATTTGTTTATGCTTAGATCAAAAGAGAATTCATCAGGAAGCTCGTCAAACAAAACAAGAAGACGACTGAGTCTCTGTAATCATTACTTGTGTAAGCAGTGCTTAACTTGTGCCAGGGTTTGTTCATAGCCCAGCACCTCCAGGCTTGCTGCGTCAGGCGCCAAAGTAAACATTTGCTTGAGACTTGGCATCTAATGGCTTGTGGCCCAGCACCCTCTTTCATTACAAAATAAGCACTTCATGTAAGTTGTATATTAGGAAGTCAAAGATACTACATGATAATGACAAAACTCTTGACTAATGTTGTCTTGTAATACAGTCTAAGAACGTTCAAGCCAGAGAGTAGCATGTGGTGTGAGAAATCGGATTACGTGGTTTTAGTTCTATCTCTGCAATTTACTTGAGTGACCTTCAGCACAATAGACCTCCGTTTATTTGCATAGAAAATAAGGGTAATAATGCTCTTGTTGGATGTTAAGTGGTGTCCTTAGTACAAAGGATACCGAAGCACTTCACAAACAGCCATTAAAGTTCTATATATGCAAATGTCATATGAGTACAATAATAACAGCTTATTCGTAGTAGATGCTCATGCTTTGAGTAATAGGGTCTTTTAAAATATGTATTTCAATTTCTCTCATTTCTAGGCCTTAATCAGGTCATGATTTCTAGTCGCTTTTTTATTTTTATTAAATAGCAGCTACGAGGTTCGCTTTCGCATAAAAATCCAATGTGTAGAATATGGGCCAGATCATAAGCTGCTGTAAATTGTTCCGGCTCCATTGACTGCAAGGACATCTGAAAATCAAAGAAATGCTCTTCCCTTTCCAGGGTTAGAGGAAGCTCTGTTTGGAGTGGATGTAACACTGTAAGTATTGATACTGGAACACTTTCTTCAAGAGACGGATCAGGAAACATGACCACCAGCTGGTGAGATTCTGCCTTAAGCTAAACTCATTCCACGGGTGTCTCGTGTTTGGTCAATGATGCCTTTTCTTCATCTCTCCTGTTCTCGACTTGGGCTCTCTTAGCCGCACTGTCCCATAAGCTCTCACTTCTCTTAGCTGCTCATGGATGGAGATGTGGTTGCTGAGGCAATATAGGTTCAAGGTTGTAATTCCAAGACTGTATAAAACACTGTGCCACCGACCCTAACCACAAACAGTGAGCAGCCCTTCCATAAATAGCACTGTGTGCTTCTGCCATGATGATCACCCTAATCTTACATCAGGAGGGACATAACTAGAGCTGTATTTCTAATCCCAATACGGTGAACTTCCCCTTTCTAATCCCTATACGGTGCATAAGGCCAGTGCAAAAGCCTATGTCAACTTAAGTCTCTGGTAAGAGCTATTTTTGAATGCTGAAGTGAGTCTTAAGTGGTTTTTAGGCCTTGTATTGCCTTTGCCAGGAGTGAATGCCAAATCATAGGGCCTCATGAATAAGGCTACATTTTAGTCACGGGTATTTTTTAGTAAAAGGCATGAGCAGGGGGTTGGACTAGATGACCTCCTGAGGTCCCTTCCAACTCTGATATTCTATGATTCTATGACAGGTCACGGGCGGTAAGCAAAAATTCATGGCCTGTGACCTGTCTATGACTTTTACTATATACCCCTAATTAAAACTTGGGCCGAGGGAGACACCGGTGCTCTGGGTGGGCACTCCAGGGGAGTGGTGCAAGGCTCGGGACCCCCCTGGTGCTGGGAAGGGGTGCTGGGAAGGGGTGGGCGGTGGCACACAGCCTGCGACTGCTGCTAGTACTGGGGGGGGGGCGGTTTGGGGGGGGCTGGCAGACTCCCTATCCATCTCCGACTGTCATGACCCTGCAGTTCCTAAGGGGAGGGGCGGCAGGGGGGCTCCACGTGCTGCTCCTGCCACAAGCGACAGCTCCACAGCTCCCATTGGCCGGGACTCTCTGAAGTCAAAGGAGAAACTACCATTTATATCAGTGTGCACTGGATTAGATTCATTATAGCAGGATGTGCAGAGCATACAGAACACAGGCTCCCTGAAATTGCATTGGTTAATGCCAGAATATCCCAAACCAATACCAGCATGGATGTGAAGGACCAGACTGGACTCTTCTACATGCTACATGCTACATGCAGACTGGACTCTTCTACATGCTACTCTTCTACATGCTATTCTCAACAAGGACAAGTGCAGAGTCCTGCATTTAGGACGAAAGAATCCCATGCACTGCTATAGACTAGGGACCGAATGGCTGGGCAGCAGTTCTGCAGAAAAGGACCTAGGGGTTACGGTGGACGAAAAGCTGAATATGAGTCAACAGTGTGCCCTTGTTGCCAAGAAGGCTAATGGCATTTTGGGTTGTATAAGTAGGGGCATTTCCAGCAGATCGAGGGATGTGATCATTCCCCTCTACTCAGCACTGGTGAGGCCTCATTTGGAGTACTGTGTCCAGTTTTGGGCCCCACACTACAAGAAGGATGTGGATAAATTGGAGAGAGTCCAGCGGAGGGCAACAAAAATGATTAGGGGGCTGGAGCACATGACTTACGAGGAGAGGCTGAGGGAACTGGGATTGTTTAGTCTGCAGAAGAGAAGAATGAGGGGCGATTTGATAGCTGCTTTCAACTACCTGAAAGGGGGTTCCAAAGAGGATGGATCTAGACTGTTCTCAGTGATAGAAGATGACAGAACAAGGAGTAATGGTCTCAAGTTGCAGAGGGGGAGGTTTAGGTTGGACATTAGGAAAAACTTTTTCACTAGTAGGGTGGTGAAGAACTGGAATGGGTTACCTAGGGAGGTAGTGGAATCTCCTTCCTTAGAGGTTTTTAAGGTCAGGCTTGACAAAGCCCTGGCTGGGCTGATTTAGTTGGGTTTGGTCCTGCTTTGAGCAGGGGGTTGGACTAGATGACCTCCTGAGGTCCCTTCCAACCCTGAGATTCTATGATTCTATNTTTTTATTGTGCACGTAGCAATTTTAGATGCAGATCTTAAACTGGGGTAAATTATCATAGCTCCACTGAAGTCAGTATAACTGAGTCGATTCGCCCAGCTCATAATCTGGTCTTTAGTATTTTGTACAGAAAAAAGAATATGTATTTATCATTCATTCATTCGCAAGTGTTGCTGTCGCACAAGTTAGACAAACAGAAAATGCCACAATCTGCTTAAGGAAAGAAGTGGTCAGACTGTTGAGGCAAAATCCACACAAGGAAACTAACATTATGAACTTTGTCCCTGCCATACTTTGTATAAACATTTTGTAAAACGGAATAAATATCTCATCATGCAAGGTAGAAATGGTCTGTACCATATGTTTAATCTACTGTCAGTATATTTCAGAGAAAGGGATTGAGAGGGAATCCGAGAGGTTGATTGAGAGAGAGGTTAAGAGTAAGTGGAAGAAGAGGATTAGGAGGAGGAAACTGGGAGGCAACACGTAGCCAGGAACTGAGGATCTACGTCAGGGGTCGGCAACCTTTCAGAAATGGTGTGCCAAGTCTTCATTTATTCACATTAATTTAAGGTTTTGCGTGCTAGTAATACATTTTACATTTAGAGGGGCCGGCAGATGGAACCCCAAACTGGCAGCGGGCTGAGTGGACCGGTGGCTGGGACCCCAGGCTGCAGCGGGCTGAGCGGCTCAACCTGCTGCCGGTCTCGGGTTCTGTCCGCTGGTCCCCGAGAGCCGGGGTCCCGGCTGCCGGCCCCGCTCAACCCGCTGCGGCCAGGGGTTCCGTCCATCCAGGCCGGCAGCGGACTGAGCGGGGCCAGCAGCGGGGAACCCAGGCCGTCAGCAGCATGCCACAGTAATTCAGCTCGTGTGCCGCCTTTGGCACGCATGCCATAGGTTGCCGACCCCTGATCTATGTCATATTTTCCCTGCTCTCTCTCTCGCTCTCTCTCCAGGGCCTCCAATGCCATAGTAACTGAGCTTTGACCCATTTGTTCCACTGATCCTCATGCATTATATTGATTCTATTCCCTGCTGTGTTTTTCAGGTTTACTGCCGACACAGAAAGATGAGTTTCGACGAAAACTTTAGTGATGAATTGTATTATAAGCCCTACCATTATGGGGGCTGGGGTGGTAGAGGTTACGGCTACTGTAAGCCATGGTGCTACCAAAGGCCATACAAGTGTTGTTGGGGCTATCCCAAACGTTGTTGGTACCCTTATCCTTGTCATTGGGGCTGGGGGTACGGCTCTGGAAAGGGATGGCCATGTTTCGCCGAGGAGGAATAGACCCGGAACGTGGAAAGACCAGGAAACGTTGCAGATGAGTTTATGGGCAATAGGTTTGAGAAATGCAGAGTGATCTCAACTCCCATGGGAGCTGTGAGTGCTCAGCATCTCAGTAAAGCTGCCCCATATCTATATTTCCTAGGTTACACATGGTGACTGTTTCTTCTACTGCCTTCCATATGCTCTGCTTCTTCTAGAATAATCTCTTTAGGCGTGAATCTCAAATCCATGAAGGCCCCTTTAGACCACTCTGACACAGTAAATGAAGTGGATGCCTTACGTTTGGGTGAAAAACCATTTACACTCACTTGAAGACTCCTTAAAGAGCCATGTAAACAGGTCGTTGTGTCAATGAGAATGAAGTCCTATGTGTTCTAGTTCTTTCATGCATATCTACCATTTGTTTCTGGTTTCAACGGTGCCATAAAAGTTGTACAGTGGATAAGCAGATTACT
>QXTE01001371.1:0-15471 GCA_003942145.1 Platysternon megacephalum
ACGAAGGCAGGTTTAACTCACAGCGCTGTACATCTGCCAGTGTAGCCAAGCCCTTACATGCCCTAGGCAGAGAGTAGGAGGGACTGAGGTGCACCAGTGCTCCAGGCCCCTGCAGTGGCAGGGAAATGGTTAAGTGAGATATTTCCGGGTAATCCTAGGGAGTGCCCCGCACCCCACGCTGCAGAGGAAGATGAAAACCCCCCAGGTTACTGACAGCCTGATTCGCGGGGGGAATATTCCTTCCCCATCCCACCTATAATGATCAGTTAGACCCTGAGCATGGGAGCAAGAAAGAGCCAGCCAAGCCCTGAGAGAGAGAGTGATTGATGTTACCTCACAGCCCTAGTCCACCCCGCCCAATATCCTGTCTTCTTCTCCAGCCATTCCTGAAGCTTCAGAGGAAGGAGATTAAAAAACCCTCTCAAAATACATTGGAGGGAAAAAATCCCTTCCTGACCCCTGCGAGTTGTGGCCCTGAAGCATGAGGCTGAGGAACGTAATACATAAAATGGAAGTGAGCCCCATTTAGTGTTCCACTATTTGTCTCCATTGACAATGGCTTCCATCTTAATATCACCAGCAAACTTCATTTCATTTACCGTACCAGCACTGGGCAGACTTTGTCCTGTCCCTGCCTCTGCCTGGTCCCCACAGTTGGGGCAGTTGCCCCCAGGGTTTTAAAACTAGCACAGCAGGTTTAGTGCTGGTGGGAGGGGTTGGGTCTGGGCTGTGATAAAGCGATGGAATGTTTTCCCAGCATGCAAGTCAGAAACATCTTGTGCAGGGAAAGGGCCGGGGCAAATCATTATGTGATAGGAACTAACTTCTGAAATCTTCCCTGTCACCCTTCTCACCCTGACAGGCGGCAGAGTAACACCCACCTTTGGCTCCAGATTGTCCCAGCCTCCCACGGGACAGGGAAGGGAAATGGCTGTAGTGGAGCCAGTCCAGGTAGGGATTATTACGGGGTTGCTAGTGAGTTCCTGCTGGAGGGAGAGGGGCAGGAAATACTGAGGGCCTGGGATCTTCAGGGGAGCTCAGTCTGGAGGTGGGAGGGGGGCAGGAAATACCCAGGGTGGAGAAAGGGAGGGGAACAGGGTGTGGCAAACCTGCTGGGAATTGTTTAACCCGAGGCCTGGATTCCAGGAACAGACCGATGGGGTTTGGGGGAGGAAATTACCCTATTTGTAGAATGGGGCTGGTGAGGGAACTCTGGACAGAGCTGGGAAAACGTATCAGATTCCCAGTGCAAGAACATAAACCTACTTGCCAGAGGCTGCTACAAGATTTGAAGGAGCGGGGTGGGAGGTTACCCACCAGTGTGNCTGCCCTGTCTCAGCAACAGCCCATTAAGTGCATTGAAATGGGGCAGACTAGGTCCTTCAGGGTTCACATGCACCTCCCTTCATATCACAGTCACAGCTCTGCCAAGCTGCTCCAACTACTCCCTCCACCATCCAGTTACAGCTACAGCTGACCCAGTGCACACAGCTGGAGGGGATGCGGATAAATGCTGGTATTCCCACCTGTGAACACAACACAAACAATGGCACGTTCTTAGTCCTTCATAGCTATTGGAGAATCATAGATTTTATGGCCAGAAAGGGCTATTAGGTCATCTAGTCTGACCTGCTGTATAACACAGGTCATAGAATTTCATCCAGTTACTGCTGTACTGAGCTGAATACCTTGTGTTGGACTCAATCCTCCCCCAGAAAGGCATCCACTCTGACTTGAAGACTTCAAGAAATGGAGAAACCTCCACTTCCTTTGTTAGTTTGTTAACCTTTGCATCAGCCTTACTGAGCCATTCCCAGTGGCTAATGCCAGCTGCAGCCTAGGGGCAGAGTTAAGGTTGCATTTTAGGGGTGGTGTATATTAACTCTTCCTTTTCGGGTTTTCAGAGGTTTAAGTTTAGCCACCACCCACATAGCGGAAAGGCATGAAGCAGAACTGGGCAACCTGTACTCAGTATTCTGATCCCAAAGGGCCAGCCACTCCCAGGTCAATATACAGCTTAGATCTTACACAAAAATCACACTGGTGCCAATCCTTTAGTATCTAAAATCTATAAAGGTTTATTCATAAAAAGAAAGAAAGGTTAGAATTAAAATTGGCTAAGGGAATCAATTACATACAGTAATGGCAAAGTTCTTGGCTTGTAGCAGTGATGGAATAAACTGTTGGCTTAAGTCAAGTCTCTGGAGTACATCTACAGCTTGGATGGGTCATAAAGTCCTTTGTTCAGAGCTTTAGTCTGTAGCAAAGTTCCTCCAGAGGTAAGAAGCAGGATTGAAGACAAAATGGAGGTGTTTCCAAGGCCTTTTATAGCTTTTGCCATGTGGAGGGCATCCCATTGTTCTTACTGTGGAAAATTACAGCAACAAGATGGAGTTTGGAGTCTCATGGGCAAGTCACATGTTCATGCCCAATTTCCCTCAGTCATTGCAGGAAGCCGTTACCTAGATTCCAGACAACACATTTACATGACAGTCCATTCAGTGTAGATGGGCTTCTCCCATGGTCCATTGTCAACCAAGTGTTTCTTGATCAACAGCTTAATTTGAACAGTCCCTCCAAGATGTGCTAGCTAGCTACCTTGTGGGTGTTACCCTTTTATGCTTATAAGAAGCACACGGGATCTTTTTCAGGGGAAAAGGCAATACGCCACGTTTCTTGAAGATACAATTAGCATATACATTCAATCACACACCACACACACACACACTGTCCCGCCAGTCAATGTTATAGTTACCAGTCCAGAGTCCGGATCAACCTAGTGTCCAGCTAGGTTGAACATGGGTAGGAGGAGCCGGGTTCCATCGGTCGTGACACGATGCTCTGGGGAAGTCTTGGCAGGATGAACCCAAAGTTTCATGGCAAGGCACCCTGTTTATATCGTGATTTTCCTTCATTGGGACCAGTGAGTTTTGCACCGTCTTGCTGTAATCAATTGTTGTTTGACGAGTGCTTGTTTTCTTAAATTGTCCTTTATCTTGTTCTTTCATCAAGTTCCTCAGAGAGTTATGCCATGTTGTTTTTGATCACAGCTAACTTTTCCGCACTGATAGGTGCCTGTCTCATCTATAGAGTCGTCAGTCTGCCCTCCTCTCACATTTCACTAGGGGCGTGTTGCAGCCTCCTGGCGCCCTTGCATCTGTCTCCAGTTCCTCCCCTTGTACATCTGGCTCAGCGATGGCCTTCACACTTACCTCTTAACACGTACATTCCTCATTCACACACAAAACAGAATTAATTTACACGCAACATTTTGAACAGGAACATCAAATTGCAATGCAAAAGAAAACAATCATGGCATTGTTTTACTTATTTTAAAATGCTAAACCTACAACAAATTGGTGACCCTCAAAGGTCTGTTACTGCCTTGAAATCAGTCCAGACACAGATTCTGGCTGATGTATCTCTACCCATTGGCCTATTAGGCCATTCCTTTCTGTTATTCAAAAAGGGTGGCTAGCAGGATGTGATCAGATCATACACCAATACATTTAATGCATGCTACATTCTTATTCTTTATCCTTCATTCTAAATTATATAAAATACCAACATAAAATCTTACTGCTACATTTGGGGGAAGAGTTTGGGCGAGTTCAGTTCCTGATTTTTATTTGACCTCTCTCCAGCACTTGTTTTGGTTTGGCCTTCCCCTTTCCATCTCTGTTTGAGGTTTCTGTCTCTATCACAGCAGGTGATGCAATGGTATGTGAGGAAGAGGAGCAGAATTCTCAGCAGGAAAATGTTGAGCAAGTGGATAAACACAGAGCATTACCGCAAAGATCAAAAAGGAATGTGTCCAGGAGTCATGAGCAGGGAAACTCTTGTGAGATTCAGCACAGACCAGAAAGAGAGCAGAGAAACCATTCAGGGGAGAAAGTGGGTAAACGTATTTCCTGTCGGGGAACTCAGAAG
This sequence comes from Platysternon megacephalum, assembly GCA_003942145.1. Lineage (NCBI taxonomy): Eukaryota > Metazoa > Chordata > Testudines > Platysternidae > Platysternon > Platysternon megacephalum. The sequence continues at coordinate 3,931 of QXTE01001371.1, forward strand.
GACCTCAAGGAAACCACAAAACAGCAGGAAATCCTCAGGGGAAAGAGAAAAAATAGATGCACTGAGTATGGGAAAAAATTATGTGACTACTCAGTCCTTATAAAGCATCAGAGAATCCACACAGGTGAGAGGCCCTTTGAATGCAGTGAGTGTGGGAAAAGCTTCAATTGCAGCTCGCACCTTATTCGGCATCAGAGAATCCACATAGGGGAGAAGCCCTATGAATGCTGTGAGTGTGGGAAAAGCTTCAATCGCAGCTCGAACCTTATTAGGCATCAGAGAATCCACACAGGGGAGAGGCCCTTTGAATGCAGTGAGTGTGGAAAAAGCTTCACTCGCAGATCAGCCCTTTTTCATCATCAGAGAATCCACACAGGGGAGAGGCCCTATGAATGCAGTGAGTGTAGGAAAAGCTTCACTAGCAGCTCAGCCCTCTCTGAACATCAGGAAGTCCACACAGGGGAGAGGCCCTATGAATGCAGTGTGTGTGGGAATACCTTCTCTTGACACTCAACTCATGTTAGCCATCAGAGAATCTGCAAGGGAGATCAACACCATAAAAACCTCTAGGAATATCAATACTTCTTTTTTCTTTAATAATTTTCCTGATTCCCACATAGTAACTTTTAAAGCTGTTTGAACTGTTTGCAGCACCGTTATCCTTCAGCTTGTCCAGATGAGTGGCCCATTTTTGCCTTTTGCAGTTTGCCCTGTTTTGAGGTGGACCCATTTGTCCTTTCTATCAACTCCATTGTCTCATGAGTGATTCGAGTGTGCCCTTCCTATCAGGAACCAGGGAGCATCACATTCATACCATTCCTCCCATTGCAAAGTTATTGTTAGAGTCACCAATGATTCAGATTGTATCATTGCCAGATGTTCTCACGTTGCTCTGGGTTGTGCTGAAGAGCAGTTATATCGGGAACTTTTCAAATTATATGTAAATGAAGAGGAGCAGGAAAAAGTGTCATTTCGGCCTCTGTGACACTGGAAGGAGATGGGGTGACTCAGAGATTCCCTCTTTCCCCATCACTGCAGAACTGTTACCTTTGGTCTGAGCCATGCAGAGTTTATCTTCATCACATTCTATCCACCCACTTCTCAAAGTGTCGTGTGATGAAGCGTTCTCCATTGTCTGTGCTTGGAGATGATGCTTTGACTTCTTTAATCCTATATCAGAGTCGCTGTGACTGGAGATGAAAGTGTCCAAGACCTGGAAGGGGAATTCAAATGGATCCCAAACACAGTGTGAGCATTTGGAGTTTAAATCCCAGGTTCCATCTATTGGTAGAGCTACTTCTGGCAAGTTAGCTGTTTTGTCCCCCATTATGGGGATGCTCGGATACTAAAAATGTTGTAAATAGCATAACTGACTATTGAGACAGTGCTGAGTGAATCAGGTTTGAATGGCTCAGAGGAGAATGTGATGGGAGAATCTCTTGTCCTGATTCTGAATAATCAGATGTAACCTGCTCTGGAATTTCACTTGACACTTCCATTGTCATGTATTCTGTCTCTATGTGATGTGGGTTTCTATCTTTCCTGAAGGCTGTTTGCTCACCCAATTGGAGATTAGTTCAGTTTGATAGGATGTAGCTCAGATTTATTGGAGAATTTAAGACAAATGTCCATTTGCTAAAGTCATGATTTCTCACTTCAGCTTTGCTTTTCCCCGTCCCTCCATGATGACATGGAGAAAGTTCAAGTGCAGTTCTGTCAACAGGAGAGAACTCTCCAGTTTACTGGACATGCTAACAAAGAAACAGCAGTGATTTAAAATCTCCACTCAGAAATGGTGAACAACAGCAGAACCCCAACTAACTGAAGGAAGTGCGTATGATCACAAGAATCAGAGGGGTAGCCATGTTAGTCTGGATCTGTAAAAAGCAATGAAGAGTCCTGTGGCACCTTATAGACTAACAGATGTATTGGAGCATAAGCTTTCGTGGGTGAATACCCACTTCGTCAGATGCAGAAGATCCTGAGATATATGAACTCACAGAAGTGGTTAGGACCTATATTGGGACAAACCACAACGTGAGCCAGGGTTCAGGTGTTGGAAATGGGCATTAAAAGAAAACTAACATATATGACAAGAATTTGTGATCTTTGAATATGTTCTTGATACCAATGAAAATGAAATTATAGGTGAAGTTATTGGTTAAAGAATAAGAGACTAATTGTGTGATAATCTGAATTATTTTGGAAAACTGATAGTTGTCTTGTTTTTTGTTTTGTTAGTCATACAGGAAATGATGGCTAGTCTTGAAAAGTTAATTTGATTTAATTTACCCCCTGTAGTGTAACGAGTTCTGGTAGAAAAACCTCACTCCAATGGTTGGGGTGGAAGAATGTGTGAGAAAGTGTGTATAAGAGAGTATACAGTATAGATTTTAACTTTTTGTGTTTCAAATAGAACTTTTTTTGCTTAGTTTCAATGTCTATTTCTATTAATAGGAAAACTATTGGAAGAGATAAGTTGTATATGTTTGTACCCACTTAGACTGTAAGGGTCACTGAATTCGCCACTTCTCTAATTTGCAAAGGAGAGGCCTGACATCTGTCACAGGATGTGTCCAGCAGGTAGGAAAGCTGCAATCGTCAACCATCACTATGAAGGAAAAGGCTGAAGTCCATTACCTTTCAGGTCAATAAGCCATCTAAAGGCTGGTCTATGCTGAAAAGCTGTGTTGACATAGCCACATCTCTCAGGGGTGTGAAAAGTCCTCTCCACTGAGAGTAGTAGTTATTGTGACCCGAGCCCCAGTATAGACAGTGTTAGGTTGTCAGAAGAATATTTCCAGTGTTTGACAGATTGATCCCCTATGGGAAGCGAGTCATGACATCAATTCCAAATTTGACCCATCTCCCTGTATGTGAGAAAGGTACTGTGAGGGGGAGAGTCCATGAGGGTGTCAGTGTGAGGGGGAGGGGCTGTTAGGGGGAGAGTCCATGTGGGTGTCAGTGTGAGGGGGAGGGGCTGTGAGGGGGAGAGTCCATGGGGATGTCAGTGTGAGGGGGAGGGGCTGTGAGGATATGGTCACCTCCAGGCAGCAGGAGTTGAACTGACCCCTCCCCACAGATGCCCTAGAGCCCAGCATGGAGCTGCTGTCCCTGCAGGGTCCCTGGGAGTCACAAAGGGGTGATGTGAGGTTACTGCCCCATCAGTCCTGGGGTGGGGGACTGGAGCCCCCGGAACAGCCCTGTGGGGACTCAGCCCTGTGGGGAATTCAGTGTCTGTGGAAAAGCACGTCTAGGAATTGGGATTCCCAGCTGCACTAAAGTGGCATGAAGGAGAAGAAAGAGTTAATGCTTTAGAACAGTCTGGGTGTGTTGGATGTGAAGGACGGTGCCCAGCTGTCAGTCTGCAGAACGGCCAACCCCAAACGTTCAAAAACCCTGAGTCAGGCTCACCAAAAATCATGAGATTGGCTTTAAAATCACAAGATTAAGTAAAAATAATAGATTGGGGGATCTTTTTATTTGCCTTCTGCTTGATGAATCTTTAGGGTGCACTGGGTGACATTTTGAAGCTTTCTCCACAGCCACAAGGGCTAGAAATGTACTGTGTCTTTAAGAGCAAAGGCTGAAATCATCACATCTCCACTTGACTCCAGGAGCTGGGGATTTAAGGAAAACAATAACTCTCATGAGACTCAAGGCAAAATCCTGAGAGTTGGCAGCAGTGAGTCGGATTGAGTCTTTATTCTCCGGGATTCCCTGGAGCAGGGGTTCCCAACCTTTTTCTTTCTGTGGCCCCTGCCCAACATGGTATAAAACCTCCACAGCCCACCCATGCCACAACAACTGTTTTTCTGCATGTCCAGTAGATTAAAAGCCAGGGCTGTCGTTAGGGGGTCGCCAGCAGAGCAATTGCGCAGGGCCCCACAACACAGGGGCCCCCACGAAGTTAAGTTCCTCTGGCTTCAGTCCCAGGTGGAAGGGCTCAGATTTCAGATTTCTGGCCTGAGCCCCAGCTAGTCTAACACCGGCCCTGTTTTCTGGTATATTTCTCACCCCCCCAAACCAGCTCGCTGCCCCCAGGGGGCTCGCTCTGGACCCCTGGTTGAGAACCACGGCCTTGGAGCTCTGTTTAGCAGAAGGGAGCAAAGCTGCTGCCTTTTCTGATGGCTGAACTCAGGCCCTTAGACTGGGCTATTCCTGCACTGCCAGCGACACCAGGAAAGCTCACTGAGCAGCTGCCTGGCCTCAGGGACAGTCTAAGCCTGCAGGGCCCCAGGGGGCAATGAAGCAGCTGGGTCAGGCTGGGCACCTTGATTCCCAGAACTGCCCTGGCTTCGTTCTCAGCAGCAAAGAAGTCAATTCCCCCCACCCCTGATGAATCAGCCTGGAGCTACGTGCAGAGCTGGGGGGTTCTCCTTTCACTCCTGCTGGGGTCCCAGGGGCATTTCTAGCAGAGCATTCGGAACTCAACGGGGGGAACCAGCCTTTCGTTACAGAACGCTCACGTTCAGACGACATCTTTATTTACAGTTTTTTATAATACGATAGAATCCTTCAATCCTAGTGTCACCATCGATAACATGGCTTCTTCAGCCTGGTGGGATAATAATATATGGAGATATACCTATCTCATAGAGCTGGAAGGGACCCCGAAGGGTCATCGAGTCCAGCCCGCTGCCTTCACTAGCAGGACCAATTTTTGCCCTGGATCCCTAAGTGGCCCCCTCAAGGATTGAACTCACAACCCTGGGTTTAGCAGGCCAATGCTCAAACCACTGAGCTATCCCTCCCCCCTGATGCCAAGGGTAAAACTAACCAGCTCTTCAAATCCAAGAGAGTGGAGCTAAATCACCTCTCAGAGTCAATGTGGGGTAATCGATAGGCAGACGGGGGCCAAATCGCTTTTGAATGGACCCCAAAATCTTTTTATTTACTTATTATTATCATCATTATTGTTATTTTTTATTACTATTTACGCTGGAGTCTGGACCTTGACTAGACCTTAACCAACAATTTTGGACCTTGGCAAAAAATAACGGCTTACCCCTAAGAACGGGGTTGTGTTACATTCCTTATGTCCTCGCTCCATCTTGTGGCCATTTCCTTTCCCTCCTTTCTGTGAAAAGCTTTGGTATTTGTGTAGAAACTTTATTTCCTCGGGCGAGACCCAGGAGCGGGGGCTGCCAGCATGTACCAAGCACCCACTAGATTAGAAGGTGACCGACAAACACCCTTAAGACGAGGCAGCCGTCCCTGTGAAAAATCTCATCTCCCTTCTTCACTTGAGTGAGAGCCTGAATCGTTCCTTATCCGGGCAGAGCCCAAGGATTGGCATCATCATCAGCTACAAAACCATCTGTACGTAGCAGGAACCAACCCAAACTGTGCTTTAAAAGGAGCTGTCTCCTTCCTTGTGGGGTAAAATTTGTCATTATGGTCATGGATTTTCATTTCCCTTCTCTGAGGGCAGAGACGGGGTTGGAGCTACCTCAGGCTGGGATGTAGAGCCCATGTCCCTATCTCTCAGTCACTCGCTGGGAACCTCTGCTCATAGCTGACAGGCTGCTTCCAGCCTGTCCAGGCAGCTCCTTAGCTCGGGGGGGGGGGGGGGGGGCCTTTGGCAGGCATAATTGGCACATAGGAGGGGGACTTTTGCCAGATGCATTGGTGGTATAGTGGTGAGCATAGCTGCCTTCCAAGCAGTTGACCTGGGTTTGATTCCCAGCCAATGCTGTGATGTTTTCTCCACTGGGAATTGGTTTAATTTCATTCATGTTGTATCAGTTTATCAATGGAAGGAGAGAATTAATGTCCCAAATCCCAGCAGGTCATTAAACACCCAGTGGAGGAAGAAAGGGGCGGGACTATACGGGGAGCTCTGGCAGTCATCCTGGTATTATAATGTTTGGTTTATTTTTAAAAATTTTTCCTTTACTTCCCTCTCCCTTTTAGACTCAGAAGGGACCAGTGTGATCATCTAGTCCGACCTGCTGCACCTTGCAGGCCAAAAGACCCCACCCACCCACTCCCTCCTGTAATAGACCCGGAGGGGAGGCAGCTCTGTGCACTGCCCCTACCCCAGGCAGCGCATGGAGGCCGTCTGCTCCCCTCCCCCAATGGATGTGCCAGCAGCACTAAGGTGGCTCCCTGCCCACTCTGCCTCCGTCCCTCCGTGCCGCTCCCAGAAGTGGCTGCCATGTCCCAGCATCCCCTGGGGCAGGGGGAGTGTCTCCATGCACTGCCCCTGCCCCGAGTACCAACTCCGCAGCTCCCATTGGCCAGGAACTGCAGCCAATGGGAGCTCTGAGGGCAGTGCCTACAGGCAGCAGCACACGGAGACCCTCTGGCCCCGCCCACCTAGGAGCTGCTGCCGGAGGGTTGTGTGTACCGGTCACTTTGGGANAGGGGGAGGGGCTGTGAGGATATGGTCACCTCCAGGCAGCAGGAGCCTCCTGACATGGGGGTTGAACTGACCCCTCCCCCCAGGTGCTTTGGGGGGCCCGAGGGCCCAGCATGGAGCTGCTGTCCCTGCAGGGTCCCTGGGAGTCACGACGGGGTGATGTGAGGTTACTGCCCCATCAGTCCTGGGGTGGGGGACTGGAGCCCCCGGAACAGCCCTGTGGGGACTCAGCCCCGTGGGGAATTCAGTGTCTGCGGAAAAAGCACATCTAGGAATGGGGATTCCCAGCTGCATTACAGCGGCATGAAGGAGAAGAAAGAGTTAATGCTTTAGAGAAGTCTGGGTGCGCTGGATGTGAAGGAGGGTGCCCAGCTCTCAGTCTGCAGAACGGCCAACCCCAAAAGTTCAAAACCCCTGAGTCAGGCTCACCAAAAATCATGAGATTGGCTTTAAAATCACAAGATTAAGTAAAAATAATAGATTGGGGGATCTTTTTATTTGCCTTCTGCTTGATGAATCTTTAGGGTGCACTGGGTGACATTTTGAAGCTTTCTCCACAGCCACAAGGGCTAGAAATGTACTGTGTCTTTAAGAGCAAAGGCTGAAATCATCACATCTCCACTTGACTCCAGGAGCTGGGGATTTAAGGAAAACAATAACTCTCATGAGACTCAAGGCAAAATCCTGAGAGTTGGCAGCAGTGAGTCGGATTGAGTCTTTATTCTCCGGGATTCCCTGGAGCAGGGGTTCCCAACCTTTTTCTTTCTGTGGCCCCTGCCCAACATGGTATAAAACCTCCACAGCCCACCCATGCCACAACAACTGTTTTTCTGCATGTCCAGTAGATTAAAAGCCAGGGCTGTCGTTAGGGGGTCGCCAGCAGAGCAATTGCGCAGGGCCCCACAACACAGGGGCCCCCACGAAGTTAAGTTCCTCTGGCTTCAGTCCCAGGTGGAAGGGCTCAGATTTCAGATTTCTGGCCTGAGCCCCAGCTAGTCTAACACCGGCCCTGTTTTCTGGTATATTTCTCACCCCCCCAAACCAGCTCGCTGCCCCCAGGGGGCTCGCTCTGGACCCCTGGTTGAGAACCACGGCCTTGGAGCTCTGTTTAGCAGAAGGGAGCAAAGCTGCTGCCTTTTCTGATGGCTGAACTCAGGCCCTTAGACTGGGCTATTCCTGCACTGCCAGCGACACCAGGAAAGCTCACTGAGCAGCTGCCTGGCCTCAGGGACAGTCTAAGCCTGCAGGGCCCCAGGGGGCAATGAAGCAGCTGGGTCAGGCTGGGCACCTTGATTCCCAGAACTGCCCTGGCTTCGTTCTCAGCAGCAAAGAAGTCAATTCCCCCCACCCCTGATGAATCAGCCTGGAGCTACGTGCAGAGCTGGGGGTTTCTCCTTTCACTCCTGCTGGGGTCCCAGGGGCATTTCTAGCAGAGCATTCGGAACTCAACGGGGGGAACCAGCCTTTCGTTACAGAACGCTCACGTTCAGACGACATCTTTATTTACAGTTTTTTATAATACGATAGAATCCTTCAATCCTAGTGTCACCATCGATAACATGGCTTCTTCAGCCTGGTGGGATAATAATATATGGAGATATACCTATCTCATAGAGCTGGAAGGGACCCCGAAGGGTCATCGAGTCCAGCCCACTGCCTTCACTAGCAGGACCAATTTTTGCCCTGGATCCCTAAGTGGCCCCCTCAAGGATTGAACTCACAACCCTGGGTTTAGCAGGCCAATGCTCAAACCACTGAGCTATCCCTCCCCTCCCCGCATGCCAAGGGTAAAACTAACCAGCTCTTCAAATCCAAGAGAGTGGAGATAAATCACCTCTCAGAGTCAATGTGGGGTAATCGATAGGCAGACGGGGGCCAAATCGCTTTTGAATGGACCCCAAAATCTTTTTATTTACTTATTATTATCATCATTATTGTTATTTTTTATTATTATTTATGCTGGAGTCTGGACCTTGACTAGACCTTAACCTACAATTTTGGACCTTGACAAGAAATAACGGCTTACCCCTAAGAACGGGGTTGTGTTACATTCCTTATGTCCTCGCTCCATCTTGTGGCCATTTCCTTTCCCTCCTTTCTGTGAAAAGCTTTGGTATTTGTGTAGAAACTTTATTTCCTCGGGAGAGACCCAGGAGCGGGGGCTGCCTGCATGTACCAAGCACCCACTAGATTAGAAGGTGACCGACAAACACCCTTAAGACGAGGCAGCCGTCCCTGTCAAAAAACTCAACTCCCTCCTTCACTTGAGTGAGAGCCTGAATCGTTCCTTAACCGGGCAGAGCCCAAGGATTGGCATCATCAGCAACAAAATCTGTACATAGCAGGAACCAACCCAAACTGTGCTTTAAAAGGAGCTGTCTCCTTCCTTCTGGGGTGAAATTTGCCATTATGGTCATTGATTTTCATTTCCCTTCTCTGAGGGCAGAGACGGGGTTGGCGCTACCTCAGGCTGGGATGTAGAGCCCATGTCCCCATCTCTCAGTCACTCGCTGGGAACCTTTCTCTGCTCATAGCTGACAGGCTGCCTCCAGCCTGTCCAGCCAGCTCCTTAGTTGGGGTGTGTGTGAGTCCTTTGACAAGCATAATTGGCACATAGGAGAGGTGCTTTTGCCAGATGCATTGGTAGTATAGTGATGAGCATAACTACCTTCCAAGCGGTTGACCTGGGTTCAATTCCCAGCCAATGCAGTGATGTGATGTTTTCTCTGCTGGGAATTGGTTTAATTTCATTCATGTTGTATCAGTTTATCAATGGAACGAGAGAATCAATGTCCCAAATCCCAGCAGGTCATTAAACACCCAGTGGAGGAAGAAAGGGGCGGGACTATACAGTGAGCTGTGGGAGTCATCCTGGTATTACAATGTTTGGTTTATTTTTTTAAAAATTTCCTTTACTTCCCTCTCCCTTTTAGACTCAGAAGGGACCAGTGTGATCATCTAGTCTGACCTGCTGCACCTTGCAGGCCAAAAGACCCCCCCACACACACACACTCCTGTAATAGACCCAGAGGGGAGGCAGCTCTGTGCACTGCCCCTACCCCAGGCAGCGCATGGAGGTCGTCTGCTCCCCTCCCCCAATGGGTGTGCAGAGATGTGCCAGCAGCACTAAGGCGGCTCCCTGCCCACTCTGCCTCCGTCCCTCCGTGCCGCTCCCAGAAGTGGCTGCCATGTCCCAGCATCCCCTGGGGCGGGGGGAGTGTCTCCATGCGCTGCCCCTGCCCCGAATACCAACTCCGCAGCTCCCATTGGCCAGGAACTGCAGCCAATGGGAGCTCTGGGGGCAGCGCCTGCAGGCAGTAGCACACGGAGCNGAGGCGCTTATCTTCAGCCCTGCCTTCCTCAGCTTGACTTTCCTCTTTTGCCCCATTCCTGCCTCACTTCCTCCTTTGGCAAGTCACGCAAAGGAGCCAGCAGGAAGAACCGGCCTCCATAGGCCAAACTCCCGGGGTAGAGGAGGCCAAGCCACAAGGCTTCAAAAGGTGACTGGCCTGGATCCTCTAGCTTTCCCCTGCTGATGCCAAGGCTTTTTCTCAGCTCATTTCACCACCCTCTGTCCTGCAGGGGTTGGGGTTATCGCAGGGACAGGCCAGTGGCAGCAGTAGGAGAACCTTGCTGGACAGCCAGGGGAGCTGGGAAAAGGAAGCCATCATGTTTCTGCCTGGTTTTGAACCAGGGACCTTTTGCGTGTTAGGCAAACGTGATAACCACTACACTACAGAAACTCTGTCCCAGTGCTTCGCCTCTTCCTTCATAAGAACATAAGAATGGCCAAACTGGGTCAGCCCAAAGGTCCATCTAGCCCAGTATCCTGTCTACCGACAGTAGCCAATGCCAGGTGCCCCAGAGGGAGGGAGCCTAACAGGTAATGATCAAGTGATCTCTCTCCTGCCATCCATCTCCACCCTCTGACAAACAGAGGCTAGGGACACCGTTCCTTACCCATCCTGGCTAATAGCCATTAATGGATTTAACCTCCATGAATTTATCCAGTTCTCTTTTAAACGCTGTTATAGTCCTAGCCTTCACAACCTCCTCAGGCAAGGAGTTCCACAACTTGACTGTGCACTGTGTGAAGAAGAACTTCCTTTTATTTGTTTTAAACCTACTGCCCATTAATTTCATTTGGTGACCCCTAGTTCTTGTATTATGGGAATAAGTAAATAACTTTTCTGTATTCACTTTCTCCACACCACTCATTATTTTATATACCTTTATCATATCCCTCCTTAGTCTCCTCTTTTCCAAACTGAAAAGTCCTAGTCTCTTTAATCTCTCCTCATATGGGACCCATTCCAAACCCTAATCATTTTAGTTGCCCTTCTCTGAACCTTTTCTAATGCCAGTATATCTTTTTTGAGATGAGGAGACCACATCTGTAAACAGTATTCAAGATGTGGGTGTACCATGGATTTATATAAGGGCAATAATATATTCTCAGTCTTATTCTCTATCCCCTTTTTAATGATTCCTAACATCCTGTTGGTGGTTCTTAGGGGTCACTTTGCAGCAGGGCCAGATTCTATGTGTGGGGCAGAGAGAGTGTGTGCCTGGACTCAGGGTGCAGAGATACACTCAGCCCCCTCCCCTGCATTGGGTGGGTGATGCTGCCACCCCCTGCTGATAGGTAATGGGGTGGGGGGGGTGCTGTGAATAGCTCAACACCTCACCCTGGTGGCAGAAGTGTTGTGGGGAGCACCAGGTGTTTTTAGGTTCTGCTATTTCCACCTGCCTGTAAAGTCCAGCTTTCCCCAGCACATTCACTGCCGTGCAATTGGGTCACTGTTTCCATGGCTGCACAGCGAAGAATTACTCCCAGTTTCCCTTCTATCTGCAGCATGATTAGCCCGTGTCAGTGATTAATGAGGTGGATCTAGTTGTAGATTTTTATTCATTCCCCACCTTGACAATTCAGACAGTCCCTTTCCTACTCAAATCCCCAGCACCTCAGTGACCCCGGTAGCAGGGTTTTCCCTGAGGCCCTGAGATTTTCAGGGTTCTTTCCCCCTCCACCTGGAGTGAACTCAGCTTTTTCCCCATCCCAGAAATTCCATGAAATAACAACAGGAGCATAAAGAAAGACGGGAGGGAACATCTCACGGCCAGGACTGGATGTGCCCAGGGCCCCCTGCTTCTCCATTGTTTCCATGGAATTTGGC